>CATLJY010000342.1:0-40133 GCA_949987705.1 Thereva unica | reverse complement strand
AAACAGAACTGAACGAAACGGAAGCAGAATAGAACATTAGAAATATTTTCATTCTCAAGTCAGCCGTTATAGCGAATGGATAAATTACACAGCTAAATCATTATTCATTATAATTAATTAAATTATATTAAAGCACTTAAATATTATCCTCAGGTATTTCACTTCCTACAATTGGGGGCTCAACCAAACGAAATAAGAAGCTTTGGAAGAATTTTACAATTTTATAAGCCGTTACGTAACAGAAAATAATTTAGAAGAGAGAAAACGGAGGCTGACGAAGTTCCCTACGAAAAAAAAAAGAAATTTAAAAAAGAAGAAAGAAGTAAAACGGTAACATAATTCAAAATTAAATAGAAGAATTAAACATTAAATTTATTTGACGTTAAAAAAATTATAAATCAAAAATGGAGTAAGCGATTTAATTTGTAATAAGTTTTCAAGCAAAGTCGTTTTCAGTTTAATTTTAACTTGAGATATAGTGCAAAAATATAAAAGGATTTAATTGAGGTGAAAAAACTTAAAAAAAAATTGTAAAATAAATATTTTTAATAAAATTTATTAATTGTTATAAAGTCCGAGTACGTGTACGTTTATGAGTAGCGCGGAAGTAAAATCATTACAAAGATTGACGGTAAAAGAGTTGCGAGAAATATTACGAAGCCGAGGCAAACCTATACGTTATGCTAAAAAGGGAGAGTTAATAAAATATATACAAGCCGTATTGGAAGAAGAATCCAAGCAAACAGCTGGTACGGAAGGGTCAATATACGAAAGCAGCTCCAGCATAGAGGGGACAGAAAACGAAGTAGATCAAGCAGACAGTACAGACGAAGAAGCAGATCAAGCAGACAGTACAGACGAAGAAGCAGATCAAGCAGATAATACAGAAACAGAAGCAGGTATTACAAACAACACCGAAGCCGGAACAAGTGCAACTAATAATATCAACGGTACAGAAAAAGTAAGTATGGAATCGTTTTCCTTTAAGGACGTGGAAGATGCTTTAGAAAAATTTAATGGCAGTGCAAAGACGAACGTCGAAAAGTGGACCAAAGACATTGAGGATATTGCAACGCTTTGCAATTGGAATGACGTGCAGCGATATATGTATGCAAGAAAACTTTTGGGAGGACCAGCCAGGCTGTTTGTCGAAGCTAGTTTAGACATAAAAAGCTGGGACACATTAAAAATAAAATTACAGGAGGAGTTCCCCGCAGAAATTCATAGCAGTAAACTGCATAATGTTTTAAGGTCAACAAGAAAAAGCGTAACCGAATCTTACAAGGAATATATTTACAGAATGATAGCAATAGGAAACCGAGGTAAAATAGATGAAAAATCTCAAATAGAGTACATCGTAAATGGCATACCCGACCATCCGGCAAATAAAGCAATTTTATACGAAGCAACCACAATCAAGCAATTGAAAGAAAAAATACAGGTGTATGAACACATCAAGCAATGTATTAGAAACAAACCGTCAAGCACATTCTCTGTTCCTAAAAAAGAAGCTAGCTCATTCAACCGCGAGCAAACACGAAAACCAGCTCACTGTTTCGCATGTGGATCGACGGAACATGCTGTCATCCAATGTCCGGACCGTGACAAAGGTTATAAATGCTTTAAGTGCAACACATTTGGACATAAAAGCAAAGATTGCAAAAGATATGAAAAAGAGAACATAGCAAACGAGAGAAGGTGCAATCAAATAACTGATACAGCAGGGAAAAGCAGCTTGCCAGGGATGCACGTAAAAGCGCGTATAGATAACGTGGACATAATCGCGCTAGTAGATACAGGCAGTGACATTACAATAATAAGTGAGGGGATTTACAACGCTATTAACGCTGACCTGAAACAGCATAAAGAAGGCAGCCGAGTACAAGGATTTGGAGAAAACAGGGAAATCACAACCGCAAAATGCTTTTTTACTTCAATTTTTATAGGCGATGAAGAGTACTTCACTGAATGTCATGTAGCCCCAAATAGTTGGCTACCCACGGACATGATAATTGGGAAGAACATTATTACGGAAGCAAGTTTAATCATCACTAATGGAGAAGTCAAGCTAAAGAAAAAAGAAGAAGCAGAATCAGATGATATGCCATTGGAAAAAATAAATACCATCAGTACTTTACCCAACGACGATATGCTACAAGCAGTGGAAGGTATAGAAGACAAACAAAATGCAGTAAGCCTTATAAAATTATTAAGGGCATATAAAGCAGAAAAGCCGAAAAATTCATGCATTGAATTGAAGGTGCAGTTACACGACAAAACGCCAGTACACCGACCACCAAGAAGACTGTCACCAGGTGAAAAAGAGGTTGTACAAAAGCAGATCCAGGAATGGTTAAGAGATGAGATCATCGAAGAAAGCAACTCTGAATATGCAAGTCCGATTGTCGTAGTTAAGAAAAAGGATGGATCAGCGCGAATATGCGTAGACTACCGTGAATTAAATAAAAAAGCAGTCAAGGATAGATACCCATTGCCTCTTATAGACGATGTTGTAGACCAGCTGTACAATAGCAAAGTATTTTCAACAATGGATTTGAAAAACGGGTTCTTCCATGTAAGCATCGAACCAGAAAGTCGAAAATTCTTAGCGTTCATTACCCCGTTTGGGCAATATGAATTTAAAAGAGTTCCTTTTGGGTTCTGCAACTCGCCTTCAATATTTCAAAGGTATGTGAATACAGTTTTAAAAGATTTAATACACCAAAACATAATAGTTGTCTACATGGATGATATAATCATTCACTCAACAACAGAAGAGGGAAATTTAGAAAAAATTAAAGAAGTATTGAGAGTGGTAAGCATGAATGGTTTACAGTTCCAGTGGAAAAAATGCCGATTCATAAAGACAGAAATAAACTTTTTAGGGTACATCATCAAGAACGGGTCATTAAAGCCATCAAAAGATAAAACAAAAGCAGTACAACATTTTCCAACGCCAAGAAACGTGAAGGATATTCAAGCTTTTTTAGGTCTCACAGGCTACTTCAGAAGGTTTATCAAAGACTTCGCCAAATTGGCAAAACCTCTAAGCGACCTCACAAGGAATAAAGAAAAATTCTACTTTGGCCATGATCAGCAGAGAGCCTTCGAAATTTTAAAAGAAAAGCTGACACAGGAACCAGTATTAAAGATATACAACCCAGCTGCAATGACAGAAGTACACACCGATGCATGCGCTATAGGTGGTGGAGCAATTTTACTGCAGAAAGATTCAGAGGATGGTCAATTACATCCTGTGCAGTGCAGTATTATAGCTTTAAAACAAGTAGAGATGAAGAAAAATATTCTAGTTATGAGCTAGAAGTGCTGGCTATAGTAAGAGCACTAAAAAAATGGCGTCATTATTTATTAGGTTTGAAATTTTCAGTTTTCACGGACTGTCAAGCGGTAGAACTAACCATGAAAAAAAAGGACTTGTGCCCTAGAATAGCACGTTGGGCGCTAATAATTAATGAGTATGAATGCTGCATCAATCATCGCCGAGCAATGCAGATGAAGCACGCGGACGCATTAAGCCGGTATCCTACAACATTGCTGATAAAATCAGAAATTCTTCATCAGATAAGAAAAGCGCAGGATGAAGATGAATTATGCGGTGCGTTGAAAAAAGCAGCTGGTAAGGGACCATATGATGACTTTATAGTCAGAAACAATCTGTTGTACAGATATAAAAACGGAGATCACTTACTGGTATTGCCAAAGAAAATGCAAAATGAAATTATTAGAGAGATACATGAAAGAGGACATTTGAACGCGGAAAGAGTAAGAGTAAGGTGGTAGTCGACACTTTTACGAAATTTGTGTGGCTGTATCCCACAAAAACAACAAATACAGCCGAGATGATACAAAAGCTTGAATCACAAAGTACGATATTCGGCCACCCCGTCAGAATAATATCCGATAAAGGAGGAGCATTTACAGCAGCAGTGTTTAAAGAGTATTGCACAGAAAGAAATATACAGCACATCACAATAACAACAGGGGTCCCAAGAGGAAATGGACAAGTAGAAAGAATTAACAGAAATCTCATATCAGTTCTATCTAAAATGACAGTCGAGGATCTGCAAAAGTGGTTTAAGTATGTAGCAATAACGCAACAGACGTTGAATAGCAGTAGAAGCAGAAGCACAAAATATTCGCCATTTGAATTGCTGACAGGTATAAAAATGAAGATAAACGGAAATGAAAGCCTGCAAAAAATAATCGAAGAAGAATTAGTAGAAGAACTGGTAGAAAATCGAGAGCAACTAAGAAGCAAAGCAAAAGAAAACATTCACAAAATACAAATGGAGAACCGAAGGCAGTTTAATAAAGGCAGAAAGGATGCAAGAAAGTATAAGGTTGGAGAGTTAGTAGCGATAAAACGTACGCAGTTTGGCTCAGGACTTAAATTATACCCGAAGTTTTTAGGTCCTTACGCTGTAACAAAGGTAAAAAGAGCGAACAGATACAATGTTGAGAAAGTAGGAGAAGGAGAGGGGCCAAAACAAACTTCAACCGCAGCAGACCTGATGAAACCATATCCACAATTAGGAGATATTGGTTCGGAGAGGGAGGATAGTAGTTCGGGTGAAGCATCCGAGGACGAATGCTGGAGTCAGGACGGCCGAATGTGGGTTCCGGTTAGGCAGAGTTCCGATCCTTCCCTAATGGAACGAAATGAAACAGAACTGAACGAAACGGAAGCAGAATAGAACATTAGAAATATTTTCATTCTCAAGTCAGCCGTTATAGCGAATGGATAAATTACACAGCTAAATCATTATTCATTATAATTAATTAAATTGAATCACAAAATTCGAAAAGGGCTCATGTCGGTTTTTTAAAAATTTTCAGGAGGCAAAAAAAACCAAATTTTTGCAACACCGTGTGGAATTTAAGAGCCCAAATTTTTTTAAAAGTGCTAACCATTGGACTGCGTAATAGCATAATAAAATGTTTTCTTTTAAATGTACGAGTGCCGAAAAAATAGCTGTAACAGTATTCCGAGATGAGCCCCTTTCGAAATTTATCAACGAACTTAAGTGGTTCTATTAATAAAATAGCATAATAAACGAATATTCATCATAAAAATGTTCGTTTAATTGTTAAAAAAATAAAAACAAGAGTAAACAAATTAGCTTAAAACATTTTTTTATTTAAAAATTTACAGTTTATCAAAAATCTTCTTCGATATCTTCCTGAGATTCTGAGTTTGCAGTATGTATTGCTTTAACTTTTCCAGGTCATTAATTTTTAAAGGATTTATCGGTACTTTTGATGTGTAAGCGGAAAATCCTTGAATTGTTGAAATATTTACACATGAACCTCTGACTCTGGAAAGTACAAAAGCTTCGTTGTTCATCTTATTTCCAATGAAGGGGCGGCACAGAACTTCACCCGGTTTATCAGGGTTAAAAATAAACTCAAAAAAGCCTGACACTTGAAACGAAAGTTTATCATTTTTATTAACCTTTTTCCCGTAGCATCTTTCTGCTAACGGTTTGCCCTTGAAGTTTACTTTTGCCCAAGCTTTAAAATCCAACACATCGGAATATGTTATAGTTTTTACATTAAACTTCCGGTTTCTTGTGCTACTTAATATTAAATCTATGTATTGTTGGTGAGTGAACAAACGATCTTCTCTCTTGATTTTACGCTTGACTGTGGCAAAGTCCCTGTCACAATCATTGAATGAGTGGCCTCTTTGTGGAAAATAAAGAAAAATTTTAAACTTTCTACTGGCAGATAATGATAACAGAAATTTGATTATAACATTATTCTTGTTTTGTCCCGGACATCCGTCGCAGAACAAATGCAGCTCTGTTATTTCTTCAGGTACGTTTTCATTAATATAATCATTTAAAAATGATGCCACTTCGTTGGGACCCTTGAGAGCTTGTCCCTCATGGTAGGAGTAAAACGTTGCTTTCTCAGTTCTCATATTATGCACACAAAATTCATAGACCCATAGTTGGCGGAAATAAAATACTTCCTGTACGGGCAAAACTGGCAGTGGAAGATTCTGCATGTAATCAAACTGTAAACCCATTATAGTACTACCAACCATTTGAGATTTAGAGTTTAAAATTTGGATGCCCTGCGTTTATGTACTATCAGTTCAGCACTAGCAACTCTTTTTGCATTTTCATTTAGGTGGGGGTCTCTTATCTTAACATTGATTTCCTCACATTTTGAGCACACGTCAATTTGTGGTCTCCCAAATGATAAATCAAAATTGATATTGAAATAGTTCCTAAAAAAGTCGTATGTAACTTTTTCTTCAGGGTGATCTCTGCAAAATATTTCGTGAAGTATTTTTATGTTTAATGCAGATGATAAGTATTTTTTCACAATGTTGTTCGAATAGTGAATTTTTTTGACAGGGATGGATTCTATGAATGTTTGAATAAATGCGCATGTTGCCGGAGGCACTACGTTACTCCTAGATCCTGCCAATTTTCCACGCATGTCGTGAGGGCTTTTATTGGCAGTTTTTAGTTGTCGCAACCTTCTGATTCTCTTATCAGTTATGTCGTGTAAACTTAGAAATGCTTTTTTGCAAACCATCTTCTTCTTCCCATCTACTTCGATATAATACTTGAAAGAATAAGTCTTGGGTTTAGGTTTCTTTGGATTGGAGCCACTCATGTCGATTTCTTGTCGTTTTGATTTGTCTTTTACTGCAAGCGTATTTATTAATGTCTGCAAATAGATGTCTTGTTCATCCTTAGTTAGGAATTCATTAAAGCGATTAAGAATAGTTTCCTTGCTGGCGTCAGAAATCTCGAAACATTTCAATGCACACCTGCGAATGAAAATGCAGGCAAAATATATTTTTTTAACTGTATATTATTGAAAACAGTAGATAATTACGTGCAGTGTTCTCCTGTTTTTCTGGATGGAACTTCTTTACCCACATGATTTGTATGGGCAAGTCCATGGATTTTTGCCTTTTTAATCAAAATATGCTTGTACTTATCAACATTTCTGACACCTCTTTTCTTCTTTTTACGCAGTTCATTCTCCGAACTGCTGGTTTCACTCATTTTAATAATACCGTATTAATCAGTAAAAAGAAAAATTAAATCACTCGCACTAATAATGCACTTCTCGCAAAATCCCTCTAAACAATGTCGCTATACCAAATCTTTTACAGAAATGATTCAAAACCGGACAATAGACAACTGGCAGAAATTATGAATTTTACATTATCAGGCGATCTGCGACTGCGCAACCTCCTCGTCTACACTAACGGGAGCAGTAATTGCCCAGTATTCGTATTCTAAATGTGTACTATTGGTTTCGAAAAGGTCTCATCTCCTCGAGATGAGCCCTTTTCAAAAATTACTTTTGAAAGACATGTGGTTTTTTCCACTTTGGGGAGCAGATATCAGTCCTTTTTGCTCATGGAACATGAGTCTATACGATATCAAAAATCAGTGAAAAAGTGAATTTTGGAAAAAACCCAAACATGAGCCCTTTTCGAATTTTGTGATTCAATTATATTAAAGCACTTAAATATTATCCTCAGGTATTTCACTTCCTTATATATATATATATATATATATATATATATATATATATATATATATATATATATATATATATACATATATATATATATATATATATATATATATATTTTTTTATTAACTTCTCAGTATAGGAAGTTATTGTAATCAGTCCGAAACTCGAAATCGAAATTTTCCACGTATGTATTTTCATCTTTCAAGGTTCCAGGAGCATTTTAGGCAAAAAATTGGGAGGAAGTATGTGTGTGTGTGTGTGCGTACGTATGTGGTCGTTTTTTCCTGCACGATCTCGCGCGAACCAAAAAAGATATCGACTTCGTTGAGGTGTTGTTCAAAGCGTTTTAACCGAAATACGATCTGAAAAGATTTTTATAAAATTCGGTCGAGCCGTTTTATTATTTAAGCGGCGTAAGTGATGTTTGTATCTGCACGATATCGCCCGAACCACGAAAGATATTGACTTACTTCAGGTACCGTTCGAAGCGTGTTAGCGACAATATACATAATCTGAAAAGATTTTTATAATATTCGGTCGAGCGGTTTTTTGGTTTAAATGACATAAGTGATTCTTGCACCTGCACGATATCGCGCGAACTATAAAAGATATCGACTTAGTTGAGGTGCCGTTCGAAGAGTATTAACCAAAATATGATCTGAAAAGATTTTCATTAAATTCGGTCGAACCGTTTTTTGTTTGTTTAAACGATGTTTATGATTTTTGAACTTGTACGATACCGCACGAACTTCAAATTATATCCACTTCACTGAGGTGCCGAAAAAATAATATTAACGAAGAAATGTTCTGAAAAAAATTTCATAATATTCGGTCCTGCCTTTTTTGTTTAAATAGAAAAACTTCGGCTAATTGTCAGAAAAACCTTAAATTGACAAGTTTTGCTAATATCTAATAAACTCGATGAAATGAGACCCGTTCTAAACGAAGTGATCTTTTTTGGGCTCTGCACAGCGATATCCTTCAAACAAAACATCATTTGTCAAAATTCGACAACCTTTCAAAATCGTGCAAAAATTTCGTTACCCTTTACAAACAGCGCGAATTTTTCAAACCTTGGATTAGCACTTTTTGGCGGTGAATTGTTTTCTACGCGTGATACAGTTTCAGGAAATTGGGGTTCATCCCGGGATTTCCGGTAATTACCTCAAAATTTGTTCTTTTTGGTCAAGTCTAACAAGTACTTAACAGTTACAGTTTCCAGAAAACTTTGGAATTTCCAAATGAAGTCGTTTGCTTCTCAGGTTGTCAATGGCGCTTAAGCCCGCTCAATACGAATTTGAACACCCGCTTTAGTGCAGCGAACGAAATACGGAGGAAATGTTTGTTTGCTAACGTCCAGGAAAAACAAATTCTCTAGAAAAATCTTGTGGATTTACTTCTATGTATTATAGTTATTTGAACTAGCTTCTCTCGGGATTGCTTTGTCATCAGTTCTGATACTAGCCAATTTGCCACTAGTGCTAAACGTATAACTATTTTGTAAGAAGTCAGTTTATTCCATCTTCATCATACTGGGAAGTTAATCGTGTGGACTGAAGGGGTCAAACCCACATACCAACTAGTTTTTCTTTTGGTTTGATTCAAGGGTGGATTCACCGCATTGAAAAGGAGGTTATAATAAATTTTTTTTAAATTTAATTTTTTTTTTAATTATTTCATCAAAAATAAAATATGATTCAACCTGTATCTAGGGGTGGTTGAAAATGATTTATTTCTTCTTAACAATACCAAGCAGCCAACCTGCAATCCGGTAGCAGCAGCTGCTGTATAAAGTTTATTTTTTAAATATTACTTCAATTAAAGGGTTGTATTATCCCCTTAATGCTTGATTAAATTTGGCTAGATTAAATATAAATCAATCACCTTCGCAAATAAATATAGAAAAGAGTGCATTTAATTTGATTATTATAATTATCCTTATCCTTAAAAAGAGGTGTATTTTACATTTTTAAGGCTGACAAACATATTTTATTGCAGTCCAAAAATTTCAAGCCAATAAAAAACATGAAGAGAAATAGTTTCAAATCGGTGTTTCGACACCCTTCTCCCTCCCATTCATTTGCGTTGCAAATGGACTTTTCGCTAACTAATGCAAATAAGTCTCATAAAATAAAAAAGTCCGAAAACTGAAAAATCATGAGGTTCGATATCTCAAATTTGTATACCGCAGCGCGCCCCAGCCAAAATAAATTCAACTTCATTATGAATTGTTAATAGCATGAAATAATTAAGCACGTGCATTTACGAACGAATCCATATATTGAGTATACTAAATCGCTTATGGTATTCTACTTATAATACCCTTTCAATTGATATCCATGTCGATAGAGTGGTGAAGAAATGGTAGTCCACCCTCTTGAGACTCCTACCAGTTTAATATGAACGCTTTTTATTAATCATCGAAATGATAGGGAATGCTATATGACATCAACAGTGCTGGATTCGACTAACTTATAACGAATATGTCACATTTTTAGAAATGAAGTACAATTACGAACTATGCAAAAGTAGTAATCGGTATTTCAAAATGAAACTGTACATCTGTACTCTGGGAGTCAATTCTGGTTCGGTGCAGTGAAAACGTGAAAAAAAGTTTACACTTGACATTTTACACACCTTTTTTCACTTTATTATTATATTTTTTTTTTTATTATAAAAAAAGTTTTATTGGCTTAAATTTCTTTAAAAAGTTCATATACAAAATTGCATTAATTGCTGACTCCATACACATGTCACGCTCACAAATCTGCTTATGTTATAAAATGGACCTTAATCCAATATTCAAATAGCTTACAAGTCTACTATAAATGTATTTAAACTATGGTATTGTGACTGCCTTGCCACTACCACTGCCACTTTGCTTTTTTAGCTAGAGTACAAAGAATATATGTACTGCGTACATATTAGTATTTTATATTTCTAATTCATAAAGTGAAACTTTTATACAGCTTATTAAGTACTAACTAACTTCTATACAACTTATTAAGTACTAATATAATATATGTATGTACATATATACACTTAATTTTCAGCTTAAAGTAACAATTGCACTTCATACACATAAACGTTTCTAAGGCATTATATGAAATTCAGTACTTCGTGCACACTAACACACTATGTTTGTTTCATTCAGGGTCTATCCCCTATAATAAATGTTGGTGTTATTGTCATAAAAAGGTAGAATGCCGTCCACCGACGTTTGGACTTCTACACCTAATAACCTGAATGGGGATATATATGAAGTCTCTTGCGACCTATCCACTAAGGCTAATATTCTGACTAGCTCATTCGGGTGCGCAACCATCTTTTCTAATCTTTTCACTAGCAATTTCATCATATACTCCATGATAGGTGTAATGTTGGCTATTTTATAAAGTGATTTATTGGAATACCACTTATTTGGCACTTTCATGTACCTAGATGTGCAATGTCTGAGAATTTTCCTTTCTTCAACCTGTAGCTCTTTTGCTGCAGTAGCTGAACAGGAGAACCAGATAGGAAATGCGTATGTTATCATCGGTCGGATGATTGCTTTATACATTAGAGTTTTAGTGTTGGTGTATAAATAACTTGAGTTTATAAGTGGTTTTAGCATTGCCATGGCCATCCTTGCTTTCGTTATTCTGTTACGAACATGAGGATTCCATTTCAGTCTGTGATGGAAGTCCACCCCTAGGTATTTCATTTTTTCTTTTGGGTGTATTATATGACTGTCAATATTAATTTTAATTTGTTTGGACTCTTTGGGCGCGTTTCTATGTCCCCTTCCGGAAGGATTCCTGATGCAGATGAGTTGGGTTTTTGACTGATTGATTTCAATATTCCAGTCTCTGAAGTACTCAACGACTTTATTGACATGGAGTTGTAGAAATTCAGTAGCTTTTAAAGGTGATACGTCATTGGCCCATAACACTGTATCATCGGCATATTGCATACTCTGTGAGTTATTCATTCTGTGGGGGAAATCATGTATGTAGATATTGAAAAGTTTTGGCCCTAGTATGGACCCTTGTGGGACACCAGACGTAATGGAAAAATTTTGTGAATTGTATTCACCAATATTAATCATGGCGTCTCTATCTGTAAGGAAACTCAATAGTAACTTGGTTAGTGGAAAAGGAAAGGCCAGGCTATTTAACTTCAAGATCAGAGCCCCATGCCATACTTTATCAAAGGCCTTTCTTAAGTCCAAAGAGCAAATCACCGAACATCGTTTGTTCCTCAAATTTGTAATAATGCTGTCATGTAGAACCAATAATGCATGTTCAGTAGAGTGGCCTCGCTCAAAGCCGAACTGAAATTTAGGTATGATATTTCTGCTATCACAATGTCTTTCAATATCCGACAGTATTATTTTTTCAAAGATTTTACCAATATTCGATAATAGCGAGATAGGCCTAAAATCTTCAAGGTCTTTTGCATAAGAATGTTTAGGTATGGGAATAATTTTAGCGCTTTTCCAGGTTTTAGGAAAGTAGGAGTTGTTTATGCAATTATTAATAAGTATGGTCATATATTTTATAGTTGAATGTGAACATTTTTTTAAAATAAAATTGGAAATGTTGTCCAAGCCCGCCGACCTTTTGTTTTTTAATTCAGAAATTATTTCTGTTATTCTGAGACCAGTGACAAATCCCGCATCTATTGGTGATGAGGCCCTGTTTGTTGTAGAAAATTCAGTTATTAAGTTGTAATTGGCATTAAACATTGATAGTACTTGCTCCACTCTATCTTTATTTGGGTTTGTGTTCTCAGGACATGCGTTGAAAGTTACTTCGAACGCTTCTTTGAATGCCAAAGTTTTTTCTTCGTTGTCTGAAATCACAACTCCGTCTTTGGTGATACTCATATTTGTAAGATTTCTCACCTTTTTCCTGCCAGTCAATCTGTTTATTTCTTTGAAGGCAAATGGTGATGGCTTGATTTTTATAAGTTCCTTTTTATACCAATTGTTAGCATCAAGTTTAACCTTTTCCCTAATAATTACGCTCAGACACCTTATTCTGGCTTCCATTTCTATGTATTCATCACCACATCTGTTACCCAATCTATGGTAAATTCTTTTTAACGTTTGCAACCATCTCTTCCTGACGCTTATGAGATTTTGAGTAACCTTTGAGATGAATTTATATTTATGGTGACCGATTGCAACTAGTTTGGAGTGTGTGGTGGAGCACTCTGCGATTACCAAGGCCAAACGCCCAGCGTAATCTTCAATTTCGGATGGCGACAAACTTCTGGAATCGGGAATCGGCCGAGTCGACAATTTATTATTGATATCTTCGTTTACATTGTCCCAATTAACGTCTTTGTAAGATCTTATCAACACGGGTTGATTCAATTCCGGTACTAAGTGGGGCTGAAAAACCAACGAGACTCCATAGTGATCTGAAGGATATGCAAACGTTTTACAAGAAATTGTTTGGTTAAATGTTAACGATGTGGAAATCCAAAAAAAATCCAGATAGGATGCTCCTCTTGGGAAAGTGGGTGAATTCGGAACGATTATTTCAGAATAAACAGAAGCTGTATCGTTATACCATTTGTTTAGCTTATTTCCATTTGCATTGTTGACGGAATCACCCCATGCTTGATGTCTTGAATTGAAATCTCCCCCAATAATGAAAGCGCTAAAGCTGCTGGCCAGATTATCCAATCTATCCAGATCAGCTGTCCAATTACCTTTCACATTACACGGCACATATATAGCACCAACCAGTATCTTTAGAGAACTCCCATTCATTGTTACGTGCCATTCGATTAGTGTAATTGTAAAATATTGTGACATGAAGTCTATTTTCTTGAATTTGTATCTTTCTTTAATAGCGATTGCTGTACCCCTGCCTTCATCATTCCTGATTAATTCATATCCCTCAAAATTTGGTTTACTATTCCTTCTCAATCTAGTTTCGGATATTAAAGCAATCTGTGGTTTAGAATTTTGTAATTCTTGTAGGAGTGAAAATGCTCTCTCTCTTGCGTAGAGCGAGTTAACATTAATATTTAATATTTTCAAGCTGAACATTTTAAACTTGCTGCAAAATTCAAAAGAGCTTCTGCCTTACATTCTTCCTTTAGCACTAAATATTTCGGCCAGAAATTTGACGCTTTTTCAATTAGTGTGGATAGAGCAACTCCGAATATCCTTTTCGACTCATTCATGACTTTTCCCAGACAATTGTCCTCTTCTCTTGCGACCTGCGCAAACGATAAATTCTGTTTAGTGAAATTGTTATAAGACGCCGTCTTTTTTTCCCTGAACGACTGTAATCTTTTCTTATTTTCTTCCCTTTTTTGGAGATATGCTTGTAGGTTGGCGCATCCTCTGAAGTTAGCAGGGTGTTCCCCCCCGCAGTTCGCGCATTTAGGTTTTCTTTCTGGTGAACCTTCACCTTTCTTTGGGCACATATTTTTGCAATCCAACCCACATCTAACGCATTTGGGGTTGTTAGCACAATTGCTGGCAACATGCCCAAATGCCTGACATCTGAAGCATTGGGTAAAGGAATTTTTGTGTGGCCTTTCAAAACGTACTACGTGGAAAGCTACTATACGGATTTTGGTGAGCTCTCTCCCAGGTACGCCGTGCCCCAGTCTTATAAAGAAGGAACCAGTCTTTTCTCCTAAAATATGTGATCTTTTCGAAAGTATGGGCTTAACCCATTCTATCTTTAAGTTGTTATTTTGGTGTACTAAGTCGGATTTCACTTCCTCTTCTGAGACGTTATTGGATAAGCCTTTCAGGACAAACGTTTCGCCTAACATACTCTTTGGGGTGAAGGTGAACGCTCCAGTTTTTTGGGAATTCTTTGCTACTTCCATAATCGTCGCGTGAAGGAATTCATCGTCTACTAGTATTTTATACCTAGATGTGCTTACTTTGACTACCTTGAAATTAAATTTATCCCTATGCTCCTTACATAGAGCAAATACAGTTGAAGGATTTACCATCGAAATAAAGATCGGAGGGCACCACTTTATTTTTCCATTTTTTCCGGTATCTTCCCTTGATCCGGGTTCAAATTTTTTTCGGCCCCGCCGTCCGATGATAGAACGCTATACCTGTTTTCACTTATTTTGGCGTGGTTATTTGTACTATTCTCTGTAGTACGCAATTTTGCGCCTTTTTTAACCTTAATGAAACCTTCTGAGTCACTATCAAATTTATTCGAGAAATTATCATTTATTTTTCCATTTAAGCTGTTTGAGACAGAATCTAATTCTAAATCTACATCTGAATTAATCATGTTTGACTTATCTTTATTTATGTCTTCCTCCATGTTTGTATCGTCTGTGTTCACCTGAATATGCGAAGTCAAAAATTTGCTATTAATACCGCTATTTCGGTCAATTGATTTGCTTGAAGTCTCTGGAACCTGATCCAAGCTGCTGTTGATATTAATTGTCCCTTCGGCGTATTTAAAACTTTTTTTCTTTACAGCTATCTTGTTTATACTTGGACGGGGATCCGAGGGATCCCCGCCGTCAAGCATCACTTGTGCCGCCCTCTTCAGCGCCTGTATGATTTAATGCCGAAATTAATCCAGCAGAATTTCCTTTGTATTAAATTTCAGATAATATTTTGCCACAAAAAATTAACTGCACAATATATACGGAATTGTAAACTTGCTTTGCTTTAACTTAACTAGAATTAAGTAAGCCAGCTAGATCAACACGTCCGACTCCGATCGCAACCACAATCGAACTCCTGCCCCCTTTTTTCACTTAATCACTGCACTGAACCTGAAAAAGCGATTCTCGTTGCATTCGTGTAAACTTAATGCTGAATAAAGGATGAATTGAATTTTTATACTAGCAAGTGACAGTTTATCAAATCTAGTAGGCACATATTTAAAGTGTAAACTTTTCACGGCTTCACTCTAAATTTGACGGTGTAAAATATTTTTGAGCGTGCAAAGTTTTTGACAGCGGTTTGCACGGTATAAGAATCGCAAACAAATGTGTAAACGTGTAAAGTGTTTTCACGTTTTCACTGCACCGAACCAGAATTGCCCCCCTGAACTACATATTGTTACGTTTTTACGGCTTAACGGATTCGTAGGATTAATTAAGGAATACACTTTTTAATAATCCACACAATAATTTATTTTTCACAAACCAAACACAATTTAAAAATAAACACAATTCTTAGAGTTCACTATAATCACTAGCAAATTTAATATTTCGCACTATTCTATTCTAATTATCGCTTTTTATTTCACTACTTTTCACTGTTCTCACTTTAAAACACTTGTATCGCCTTTATAATCAAAACTGACTCGATAGCGGCTGCCAGGCGCTTTTATATAGGCAGCTCGACCTTTGTCTACTTTCTGGAACCTTCTCGAGTCCCTTTTCTCGAGCCTAGTGGTATGTTCTTAAGTTTCGACCAGCTTGAGTTGTCTTCGCTTATTGCTCGTTAGTTTAGTACATAAATTCTTTAGTTCATACAACAACCGAAAATCGTTGATTCATCCTCTCGACAAACAGATGGCGCATAATCATCACATTGCCCCCTTCTTAGGACTGTTCGTCCCGAACAGTTATCCATCCTGGATCCGGCTGATGATATGGGCACAGCCTGTCTATGTGCACAATCTTCTTCTTTGCTTTGGGTCCTTGTTGAATCCTGTAGACCACATCGTTGATCCGTGTTAGGATTTTATAGGGCCCCTCCCACTGGCGCTGAAGTTTCGGGGACTTGCCTTTTCGTCGTCGAGGGTTGAACAGCCAAACAAGGTCACCTTCCTTGTACCCACTACTGTTCGCTCGGAGGTCGTACCTTGGTTTCATCCTATCACTGGCCGTCTTAGGATTCTCCCTTCCGATTTTCTCAACTGAGGTCCCAACGTTGTATTGTCGAGTTTCTTCTTTCGCTCTGACTCGAGGACCCTTACTGCCGGCACAAACTGCACATTTACGACACCAGTTCGTAACATCCTCCCGCATATGAAGCCAATAGAATCTCTCCTTTACTTTTGCCAGAGTTTTGTTGACTCCCAAATGTCCTCCTGACGGGCTATTGTGACACTCCTCGAGAATATCTGTTATTCCAGCACGAGGGACCAGCACCTGCATTCGATGAGAGGTACCATCAGCTGTTTCCCATTTGCGCTTCAATACTCCTCCTTCGATATGCAATGAATCCCATTGGGCCCAATAGCTCTTCAGGATTTCACTTCTCTCTGCGATGTCTTTCCATTTAGGCTTCTCCTCGTGTTCTTTCCATGACAAAATCGCAGATATGTCCGAGTCGTCGCGTTGCGCATCTCGAATTCCCTGGTCCTTGTATTTTATCCTTGGCTCAGCAGTCATCTTTTGACACTTTTCCTCAATACACCGACGATCTTTAAAAGCTGGTTCGCATGGTCGCCGGGACAGAGCAGTATCCATTGGAATTCCCCTGTTGCGGTGTTTCATCATCAATTCTCCAAGGTCCAATAGTATTCCGTGTGTTGTCATAAAGTCCAAACCAAGAATACACTCGTCTACGATGTCAGCTACCAGGAACGAATGTGTAAACTTAATGTCGCCGAGTACCACGTCCATCATTGTTTCCCCATGTAATTTCACTGGCTCTCCTGTTACAGTTTTCAGGATGTACTGGTCTGCGTTTTTCAGCCACTTTCTACCGACCAAATCAGCCCTGATGACAGATCTTGAAGCACCTGTATCTACGGTAATTGTGTATTGTTCATCGCCAACTTTCCCCTCGATGACAAGGCTGTTGTTGCCACGCTGCAGTTGGGTGATGTTGACGATAACATCAGGGGTCTCAATTTTCTCCACCAACTCCCTCCGGTCGCCTTTCTGCCGTTGTCCACATTTTCCACAGCATGTTGAGCCACTCCTACTCCCTGGCGATTCCACTCTCCTTCGCTTTCGGCAACTCCTTTGTAAATGGCCCGGCTCACCACAGTTCCAGCATCGTAGACGACGACGTACTTCCGAGGTGTTGACTCGATGGCAAATGTTCTCAGTCATATTGATTCCCCTGAGGTGGACCGTATTCCTTGTTGCTTGCCTCGCTGCCTCGTATGCCAGAGCATATGCCAAAACTTCTGCGGTATTCTTCTTTCCGGCCAATCTGGCTGCCTGTTGTAGATCCCGGTCGGTAAAAGAGTTCAGGAAAGCCTCTCTTGCTACCTCATTGATGTAGTCTTGACCAAAACTAGGATAAGCCAGATGCACTAGCCTCTCGATGTCGGCGCATAGTTGTTGTAAAGTTTCTCCTGGCTTTTGAAGTCGATTGCGAAGTTGAAGTCGATAAACCTCTTGCATGTGTTGATAACCGTAACGCATTTCCAGTGCTTGAACTAAGAACTCGTAGCTGTTGCGATGTTCTGCTGGTATTGACTGCAATATTTCTGCTGCTGTGCCCTTAGTGACAACGTTAAAGCCGTTGCTTTTTCCTCCTCAGTCCAGAAATTGCCTGCTGCTGCTGCTTCGAATTGGAGCTTGTAAGTAGACCACGGGCTTTGTCCGTCGAAAGTTGGAGGCTGCAGTTTCCTAACTCCGATGACTTCGTGAGATGCCGTCACTGGGTGATGAATCTTTACCCTTTCTAGATCGGCTCTGACGGTTTCTAGTTCAATTTCGAGTTTTCCTAGATCATTCCTTACGTTTGCCTTGATGGAAGTTTCGAGATTATCCAGATCATTCCTTACATTTGCCTTGATGGAAGATTCGAGATTTTCCAGATCATTCCTCACATTTGCCTTGATGGAAGATTCGAGATTTTTCCAGATCATTCCTTACATTTTCTTTCATGTTATCTAGCTTGTTGTCGACAGAAAGGGAGAATGATTCGATTTTCTGCTCCAGTTGGTTCTTCTGCTCTTCCATAGACTCTTTGAGTTCAGCTAACGAGCGTTCATGAGCTACTGCTAACAATTTCTGTTCATCTTTTAACGCCAACACTTCCGCCTTGATTTCTATAGTTGAACGTTCTTGTAACTCCTTCATATCTGCCTTCATCTCAGCTGAAGACCGTTCTTGCGCCTCTTTCATCTCGGCTGTCACTTCCTTCATCTCTGCTGATGAACGTTCTTGCGCAGCTGAAGACCGTTCTTGCGCCTCCTTTATCACCATTAATGTCTTAAAAAGTTCTGCCATACTCACTGTCGATTCTTCTGGTTCTGCTTCTACTTCGGCTTCAAACATGTAGGTTTCAGGATCCTTACCTTCGTTCACCATAGCTTCTCGAAGCAGGGCGGTTAGGGAGTTTTTAGCCCCCACCGTCGACAACGACCGTTTACTTAATTCTCTTTTCAACTCCACAATGCGCAAATCCACTAATTTTCGACCCATTTTATTATTATGTCTTAGTTCGCACTCACAAAAATTAAATTCCAGTCACAATTGTTTTTAAAAAAATTCACTTATTTCTCTTATCTCTTAATTAATCCCACTTCTGACACCAATTGTTACGTTTTTACTGCTTAACGGATTCGTAGGATTAATTAAGGAATACACTTTTTAATAATCCACACAATAATTTATTTATCACAAACCAAACACAATTTAAAAATAAACACAATTCTTAGAGTTCACTATAATCACTAGCAAATTTAATATTTCGCACTATTCAATTCTAATTATCGCTTTTTATTTCACTACTTTTCACTGTTCTCACTTTAAAACACTTGTATCGCCTTTATAATCAAAACTGACTCGATAGCGGCTGCCAGGCGCTTTTATATAGGCAGCTCGACCTTTGTCTACTTTCTGGAACCTTCTCGAGTCCCTTTTCTCGAGCCTAGTGGTATGTTCTTAAGTTTCGACCAGCTTGAGTTGTCTTCGCTTATTGCTCGTTAGTTTAGTACATAAATTCTTTAGTTCATACAACAACCGAAAATCGTTGATTCATCCTCTCGACAAACAGATGGCGCATAATCATCACAATATTGTGATGATTATGCGCCATCTGTTTGTCGAGAGGATGAATCAACGATTTTCGGTTGTTGTCTGAACTAAGAATTTATGTACTAAACTAACGAGCGATAAGCGAAGACAACTTCAAGCTGGTCGAAACTTAAGGAAATAAAAGAACCTACCACAAGGAACCAGAAAACGAAGGTTCCAGAAAGTAGACAAAGGTGGAGCTGCCTATATAAAAGCGCCTGGCAGCCGCTATCGAGTCAGTTTCGATTTAAAAGGCGATACAAGTGTTTTAAAGTGAGAACAGTGAAAAGTAGTGAAATAAAAAGCGATAATTAGAATTGAATAGTGCGAAATATTAAATTTGCTAGTGATTATAGTGAACTCTAAGAATTGTGTTTATTTTTAAATTGTGTTTGGTTTGTGATAAATAAATTATTGTGTGGATTATTAAAAAGTGTATTCCTTAATTAATCCTACGAATCCGTTAAGCCGTAAAAACGTAACAATTGGTGTCAGAAGTGGGATTAATTAAGAGATAAGTGAAATAAGTGAAATAAGTGAACTTGAACAATAATTGTGATTGGAATTTAAATTTTGTGCGTGAGAAAGAAGGACTTATTAATAAAATGGGTCGAAAGCTAGTGGATTTGCGCACTGTAGAGTTAAAAAAAGAATTAAGTAAACGCTCGTTGTCAACGGTGGGGGCTAAAAGTTCCCTAACCGCCCTGCTTCGAGAAGCTATGGTGAACGAAGGGAAGGATCCTGAAACCTACATGTTTGAAGACGAGGTAGAAGCGGAGCCAGAAGAAACGACAGTGAGTATGGCAGAACTTTTTAAAACATTGATGGTGATGAAGGAGGCGCAAGAACGTACATCAGCAGAGATGAAGGAAGCGCAAGAACGTGCATCGGCAGAGATGAAGGGAGCGACAACCGAGATGAAAGAAGCGCAAGAACGGTCATCAGCAGAGATGAAGGAAGCGCAAGAACGGTCATCAGCAGAGATGAAAGAAGCGACAACAGAGATCAAGGCGGAAGTGTTGGCGTTAAAAGATGAACAGAAATTATTAGCAGTAGCTCATGAACGCTCGTTAGCAGAACTCAAAGAGTCTATGGAAGAACAGAGAAACCAGATGGAGCAGAAATTCGAACTAATGTCATTCTCTGTTGACAAAAAGCTGGATAAAAAAAAATTTTAAAAACCGACTTCAGAAAAAAACCCGCGATGCACAAAAAAGGATGAAATAATTGTTCGTAATTCTTAACAACATCAATCCAATAAGAATGGATCTAGAAAGAAGAATCACTTTTGAAGACGGTGCTAACACCTGTGGGTGATATATTAAGGGCATAAGCCTAACAAAGAAATGTAAACAATTGCCGAAGCAAGAGTTAGTGCAATCAAAGTCAACTACTACCTGGCACCGTCTTCAAAAGTGATTCTTCTTTCTAGATCCATTCTTATTGGATTGATGTTGTTAAGAATTACGAACAATTATTTCATCCTTTTTTGTGCATCGCGGGTTTTTTTTCTGAAGTCGGTTTTTAAAATTTTTTTTTATTTCGTGCTTTTTAGTCCATTCATTTTTTAATATTGCCTGTCATTGCAAGGAGCCTACGTTTTTACGACGCCACATAGCGAAGTGTATTCTACTTGTCACACCTTTTCATTTGATACCCATGTCTGGGGTCGGGGAGCGCAATTGCAAAATTTGATTGCAGATTGTATTGTCATGCGAACTATACGTATGTGCAAAATTTGCATTTGATCGGTTATATGGAACTGGGTCAAAATCAAGTTGCAAGATTTGTTTACACTATACACACATACAGATCAAGATAATATAAGGCATATAAAAAGTTAAGTTGCCATTGATATCGGGGAAATTAAATGTAAACAATAGACTTCTTTGATTCTTCATCCACGTCATGGTATATTTACTTATTCGATATAAACAATAGTTTTTTGAGCTGCAAATTTCGCCATAATTTCGTTCTTATCGGCTTTTGTTCTGGAAGCAAATTTACAGACGCATTCACGTCGAAAAGTTGTTTAATATGGAACAAAATTCCCCGAAGGAAATTAAAAAATAATTATTTTGTCGATATATAGAAAAAAAAAGCACCGCGAGCCCTTGGGATCGAACTCGCACCCCACAGATTCCACAGACAAGAATACTTGTCTCTAGCCCTTTACGCTATGTCAAGTACTATCGGCCGCTGACCAATATGCTAATAAATCATTTCAGAAAAAAGAAAAAGAGAAAAAGAAAAAAACCGGCTGCGCCGACCGGAATCGAACCTGCCTCGCCGAATCGAGGATCCGACGCTCTATCCACTCCGCCATCGGCTTGCTGCCAGATTTACAACAATAAAGTAATTTGTTCGGTGCTCATGAAATGTTTAGGTTGAGCTTTAACAGGTTGAATTTTAACAGTTTTTTCTGCCTAACTCCGAACTCCGTTATCAGAATTTAGAAAAAATTTAACGGGACCACCGTGGGAAGCTCCCCCTTCAAATGAACCAAAAAAAAAAGCAAAAAAGTTATTGGGTTACAAAGTTATGCATGAACAGGACCACAAAATACCTACACGTCGAATTGAGTAACCTCCTCTTCTTTTGAAGTCGGTTAAAAATCTCGAATCTTCCATTAAAGCAAATGTAGAGAATGATCTGGAAAAGCTCGAAAATTCCATGAGGGAAAATGATGAAAAGTTGAAGATTGAGCTAGAAACGGTCAGAGCCGAGCTAGAAAGGGTAAAGATTCACCACCCAGCGACGGCATCTCACGAAGTCATCGGAGTTAGGAAACTGCAGCCTCCAACCTTCGACGGACAAAGCCCGTGGTCTACTTACAAGCTCCAATTCGAAGCAGCAGCAACAGGCAATTTCTGGACTGAGGGGGAAAAAGCAACGGCTTTAACGTTGTCATTAAGGGGCACAGCAGCAGAAATATTGCAGTCAATACCAGCAGAACATCGCAACAGCTACGGGTTCTTAGTTCAAGCGCTGGAAATGCGTTACGGTTATCAGCACATGCAAGAGGTTTATCGACTTCAACTTCGCAATCGACTTCAAAAGCCAGGAGAAACTTTACAACAACTATGCGCCGATATCGAGAGGTTAGTGCATCTGGCTTATCCTAGCTTCGGCCAAGACTACATCAACGAAGTAGCAAGAGAGGCTTTCCTTAACTCTTTTGCTGACCGAGATCTACAACAGGCGGCCAGATTGGCCGGAAAGAAGAATACCGCAGAAGTTCTGGCATATGCTCTGGCATACGAGGCAGCGAAGCAAGCAACAAGGAATACGGTCCACCTCAGGGGAATCAATATGACTGAGAACATTTGCCATCGAGTCAACACCTCGGAGGTACGTCGTCGTCTACGATGCTGGAACTGTGGCGAGCCGGGCCATTTACAAAGGAGTTGCCGAAAGCGAAGGAGAGTGGTATCGCCATTGAGTAGGAGTGGCTCAACATGCTGCGAAAAATGTGGACAACGGCAGAAAGGCGACCGGAGGGAGTTAGTGGGGAAAATGGAGACCCCTGATGTCATCGTCAATATCACCCAACTGCAGCGTGGCAACAACAGCCTTGTCATCGAGGGGAAAGTTGGTGATGAACAATACACAATTACCGTGGATACAGGTGCTTCAAGATCTGTCATCAGGGCTGATTTGGTCGGTAGAAAGTGGCTGAAAAACGCGGACCAGTACATTCTGAGAACTGTAACAGGAGAACCAGTGAAATTACATGGGGAAACAATGATGGACGTGGTACTCGGCGACATTAAGTTTACACATTCGTTCCTGGTAGCTGACATAGTAGACGAGTGTATTCTTGGTTTGGACTTTATGACAACACACGGAATACTATTGGACCTTGGAGAATTGATGATGAAACACCGCAACAAGGGAATTCCAATGGATACTGCACTGTCCCGGCGACCATGCGAACCAAGTTTTAAGTATCGTTGGCGTATTGAGGAAAAGTGTCAAAAGACGACTGCGGAGCCAAGCATAAAATATGAGGACCAAGGAATTCGAGATGCGCAACGCGACGACCCGGACATTTCTGCGATTTTGTCATGGAAAGAACACAACGAGAAGCCTAAATGGAAAGACATCGCAGAGAGAAGTGAAATCCTGAAGAGCTATTGGGCCCAATGGGATTCATTGCATATCGAAGGAGGAGTATTGAAGCGCAAATGGGAAACAGCTGATGGTACCTCTCATCGAATGCAGGTGTTAGTCCCTCGTGCTGGAATAACAGATATTCTTGAGGAGTGTCATAATAGCCCGTCAGGAGAACATTTGGGAGTCAACAAAACTCTGTCAAAAATAAAGGAGAGATTCTATTGGCTTCACATGCGGGAGGATGTTACGAATTGGTGTCGCAAATGCACAGCTTGTGCCGGCAGCAAGGGTCCTCGTGTAAGAGCGAAAGGAGAAATAAGACAACACCACGTTGGAGCCTCAGTTGACAAAATCTCAAGGGAGAATCCTAAGACGGCCAGTGACAGGATGAAAGCAAGGTACGACCTCCGAGCAAACTGTAGCGGATTCCAGGAAGGTGACCTCGTTTGGCTGTTCAACCCTCGAAGACGGAAAGGCAAGTCTCCGAAACTTCAGCGTCAGTGGGAGGGGCCCTATAAAATCCTAACACGGATCAACGATGTGGTCTACAGGATTCAACAGGGACCCAAAGCAAAGAAGAAGATTGTGCACATAGACAGGCTGTGCCCATATCATCAGCCGGATCCAGGATGGACAACTGTTCGGGACGAACAGTCCTAAGAAGGGGGCAATGTGATGATTATGCGCCATCTGTTTGTCGAGAGGATGAATCAACGATTTTCGGTTGTTGTCTGAACTAAGAATTTATGTACTAAACTAACGAGCGATAAGCGAAGACAACTTCAAGCTGGTCGAAACTTAAGGAAATAAAAGAACCTACCACAAGGAACCAGAAAACGAAGGTTCCAGAAAGTAGACAAAGGTGGAGCTGCCTATATAAAAGCGCCTGGCAGCCGCTATCGAGTCAGTTTCGATTTAAAAGGCGATACAAGTGTTTTAAAGTGAGAACAGTGAAAAGTAGTGAAATAAAAAGCGATAATTAGAATTGAATAGTGCGAAATATTAAATTTGCTAGTGATTATAGTGAACTCTAAGAATTGTGTTTATTTTTAAATTGTGTTTGGTTTGTGATAAATAAATTATTGTGTGGATTATTAAAAAGTGTATTCCTTAATTAATCCTACGAATCCGTTAAGCCGTAAAAACGTAACAATATGTTTTTTATAGTACCTAACGCAGTCTGACACCATAGTTGTTACTAACCACTTTTATATGAACACGTTTTGTTAATCATCTAATGCCATCTGGCATCAATAGTGCGAGTAAACACTTTTCGACTAACTAGTAGCACCATCTCATTTATTGAGCAATTGAAATAGCTTATAGCGCCATCTGATAGAATAATTCTGAGTACCCACTTTTTTTAAACTGAAGGAGAAAATAAAAACTCGTTTCGAAATGTAAAATTGTAAAAATAAAGAAAACGAAGAATGATAGGAAAAAAAACTAATGGAATAATAAATTATTTATATTGTGGTTATCGGTTACAAATGAAAAATTACTTATATTGCTTATAAAAAGGTTATAAATCGCATAATTTTATAAAAAAAACACCTTGTTTTCCATGTTTAGGCGTAAATAAGGCTTTAGCTGTTTGCCCTTACGAACTCGGCAAACTACCGCTTGCCTTGATAATAATAGCACTTTTAATACTGTTAGACAATAGAATTTGTTGGTATAGCTTCAAGTCGTTTATAGTCTACTAATAAAAAAAATTCCAATATTAACAAATAAAATTGAGAGTATTCATTTATTTTCACGGAAATATTTTTATTCTCATTTTAAGTCCCATTTTGAAATTGTTTAGTCCCATTTTAAAATTGTTTGGTCTCAATTTTAACTTGAAAAGGTATAGTTCTTTTTTCCTTCTGGCGTAAGAACAGGATTTTTAGGGGCGCTTCTTCACATATTCTCATTACCTGTCCCATCCTTCGTAGACATGTGATCTTGATGCTATTGGTTAGGTAACGTCCCCTTAATTTCCTCATTTTGCCCCGGATCCTACGTAGAAAACACAACTTGTTTGCCTCACCTAGACGCTAAAGAGCTGTACATTAAAGCTGGTGCTTTCAGTAATGCAGTTTCCGCATATTTGCTTTTGCATTGCTTTCATTAAACAAAGTTCATAAATGCAAACATGTAAAGCAAATGTGTGCCAACTTTACAAGTATTTCGATAGCCCTGCGAAGAAATTTTAAAGAATAAAAGGACGAAGTGAAATGTCAAAATGAAATTTAAAAATGGATGAGGAGAATATTGATAGCGTGCGGTAAAATAGTGATTAATATTTATTAATTTAACTAGCAAAAACCCGTGAGCGCTGCAACGCCTCATAATAAAAAGAATTGTGTGTGTTTATAGTCCGGGATAAGACAAGGGTATAATGAAACAAGAAAACAAATCTGCAAAACATGATTTTGGGTACATGCAAAAATTTTGAGTTGCCTATAAAAACTGTATTACATACAACTTTTTTTAAAATTCAGGGTTCAGCACCACCAATCGGAAAAATTTGGTACTACGTGCACATCCGACACTTGGCCAATCATATTTTTATGATCCCAGGTAATTGGCAGTCTGTGTAGAACTTGCTCTTTGGCGAACTATTAGTCCAGTGCAATTAGTCGAAAAAAGGGCATTTCACACGTTATGTCGCGGAAATGAAACGACATAGAGTTTCGGCCAATAGCCCATTTGAAAGATATTTTAATACCCGTATTTCTGCTGCTTACTACATTATCCTATGAGCAACCGTTAAGGAGATATTAAAAAAAATGGGGTTATCAGTTATTTCAGGCATGTGCAGTCCGAACTTTGGCGTTGGATTACTCGCAAACTATACAAGCAAGAACGATGACTAAAGGCTTATTCTAAAGGTGATTACTAGCACTTTAAGTTTGGTGATCAGCATTAACCCACACAAAGTAATAACTTACTAGTCAATCGCAAAAAACTGCATTCAACACCAACCACATGATCAAGGTTGAACTTTGAGCGGCCATAACTTTGAGCCAAATCAACTTACAGATCTTGTTGAGGGCTCATTTTGTATTTCATTTTTCTCCAACACCTTGCCAGTGATCATTTTCAGCTATCATTGCATGGAAACTGATTATTTGGTATCTGGCTTTTTCCAACACCCAGCGACCCCACAAACTTGGTTTTAACATTGTCAGATGTACCCAAACAAATTCAAAAAAAAAAAAAAAAAAATTTCGTACATCATGAAATGCAATTTTATTTACTAATTGCACTGGACTATATACATTTTTTTCAAAGCATTGCTAGATTTTCACTTGTAAGTACAATACTACAACGTTTGCGAAATTACTGAGCGAGTCGCCTAAGTTGAGATGCTATTTTTCAAATAGTCATAAATAAAGTCGTTCATCAAAATATCCGTGTATATTATCATTAATATCAGAACATTTTCTATATCCTATGTTCAGGAGAGTAGTACTGGTTTTCCGATTATTAGTAGTTTTCCGATTGCGATCTTTTATTTTGTTTTAAATAGCATTTTTCAATCTGTCCCTAAATGAGTCATTATTGGATTTGTGAATTCTACGTTGTTCAACCAAAAACAGAGCAATAAAACAATTACCCACCAAAATAATTGGTTTTTACTTCTTAAATCGTGCAGTATCCCATTCCCAGACAACCATCATGCAGTCTTGTAAAACTGTAGCTCTGTGACGGTTTTTAGATTTGTCTCAGGCAGAATTTTCCATATCATCTTCTTCGATCGGTTTCATAAACATATAATGAGCTGTTTTGGCTTATCTCATTATCATCTCATCTCTGATAATGCCACTGCTTCGGTATCCCTTTTATCTGCACGTATTTTGGCCAATATGAGATTAACTTTAAAGCAGGTGCCTCCTGGTTGGCCTTAAAAATTCACCCATATTACACTGTTGATGATACGTTAATAGACTTGTGTTTGTTCATTTTTTAAGTTTGGGTCATTGTGTTCCATATGTTATCTTCAGAAATTATCGATTGATTATTTGAAATGACAAACCATAATGATCCCTAGTGTTTCCGCCAATTGAAAGAGCAACATCTCGCAATGACAGCATTTCATTCGCGTAGACTGTAAAATTATATCCTTTTTGCCAATAAACTAATATTAAGGTATATTACAGTATATCATATTATATGTGAGCCTCTGTGATTCATTATAATTTATTATCTTTTCTATAAAGTATTATATCCCGGTTATCACAGTGTTGGTTTACCACAGAGATTTAATTTTTAGTCAGTTCATTATGGCGATCTCTATGCTCTGTTGCAGGTCGCCGGTCTTCATCGTGCCTAAGTACCTTGGTGCCTAAGTACAAATTGATTGTACTATAAGCAACTCTAATCGCGAAAATCATACCAAACAGAAAAAGGGTTTATATATATGTAGTACCTAAGTCTTTGGCGAACCTTTGGCATGATCAAATAAATGTTTACTCGCTTTTTTTCGACTTTTTAATTTAGCACGTTTTTATAACGAAGTAAAAAGTATAAAATAATTGCGCCTAGCCCCATACAGATTTAGTACCTCAAACATATTCCAAACACCATACAGATAGTCCTGAAAATTTGTGATTGGGAATTTGTAATGGCTATGAAAATATTTGTAAGATTTTAAACGAAAAAACGTGGGGCGCATGCTATAGACAATAGTAAGGAGTGTAGAGTAGCTAGATTGAGAAATCTTTCGCATCAATCAAGTATGCGCCCGTCCGAGATTACCGTCCGAAATCTAAAAAGGTATGGGACTGTTTACATATATCCTTATTCTATTAACACCCCAACTTTTCAAAAATGACGAAAAAATGCAAGAATTCACGATTTTCGATTCGATTTTTCCACCTTTTTTTCAAGTTTAAAAATTTTTCTTGTTTACCATCATAAAGTGCATAGAAGAACCTACATTTTAAAAAAAGAAAGAACCTCATACGATGCAATGCACAAAATTGATAGGCCAATCAATTTTCAAATTTGAAGTCAATTTTTGAGCCTTGTATTAGATTTTTTGACTTTTTTTTTTTTATGTGAAAGACTAGAGTCTCAGGAAAGGCCCTTTATACTGTTGACAATCTATTTTCTTCGTATAGAGTGGAATGTCGAACAGCAGCTCTAGTCGGGGAGGAAGGAACCGCCACAACCTTCCCGCGATAGTTTCAGTCCACCTACTCCCAACCATTACTATCGCGACTCTGACATCGGGGCATCGAGAAACAACTCGCTGGAGTGTTATGCCTCCTGAAACGAGTTGAGTCTCATCAACCAACCGATGACATGCGCTTTGGTGGAGCGGGGAAGGGCTAAGGAAGGCTATGACACAAGGAATCAGGAATGTAAAGAGGGAAGAAGAAAGAAGGAAAGTTATGTACATAGGTGGTAAATTTGGGAAAGGCTAGGACCGTGGCACCGCCGGGACCTCTGGGATAGCAGTCAGGCGCCTTACCCCTAGACTACCGAGGCCGAAATTTTATCTAGTTATGGTTCACATTAGGAAGTATAACCTTTGAACATTTCCTCAAATTTCACTTAAAATATCCGAAGTTATCACCAAAAAACCAAAATTGAGCAGTTTCTGCAGTTTTTGAATTTTTTTGAGATTATGTGAGCAGATACAAATTTCATATTGTAACCGCTGGTAGCCAATATCATAACGAACAACCTCTATTTTTTCGGACCTACGAATGCCGAGATATACTCATCTATATTTAAAAAGAACGACCAAAATGGTAAATTTTTGACATATAATGGCCGATAGCTTACATAGCGGTGGCTGCTAGTGGTAGAAAATGCCTATTTCATATAGTATTCGATGTAACTAACTTGTTCCAAAAAAAATTTTTGAGACTGGAAGCAATTCCTTTTTCACTAAAATTTGATTCTTATCCGACTCCACTATTTGGGAGATATTAGCCACAAACGGAATATTTTTGCGGGGGTTTTTTAAGTTTTAGAACTCCAAATACCACTTCACTTTTACCACTTATACAAACCAGCAATATTATGGAATGGCAACCTTTCCCATTATAATAACTTCTGCTATCTTCTGATGGTGCACGGTGGTGCATCTACAATACCTACAACTGATGGGAATTTACTTCCACACCCACAATTTTCAAAACCTTTTGAAATATCCAACATTTCGTCGGATTTTGGCCATTACACGTACTTTGCCACTAGTTTTTACAAATACCTTTGCAAACTTTAATGATAGTTTGATATACCTATTGAGCAATTAAACCTATCAGAAATTTCTCGCAATGAATTAATCCTTATTTTTATGGATAACATTTTTTTTCTTTTTTCAACAAAGCTGCACTAACCTTGAATTTACATTTTTACGTCTTTTCTGTTTATTATTATATAACTGTAAACTATCTGTAAAACCTTCTAAGCAAGTATCGATAATCACATCTTTTATTATTTGATCCATTTCTTCCCTCTTCTTTAATTTCTGGCTTTTAACGACTGTCATATAAGAATATCAAAAATGACAATCAGCAACTTACTTGCATGCATGCGCAAATGATTTTTTCACAAGTGGATGCGGTTGCAACTTACGCATTTTGCTCATGCAAGTGTGCATTACTGAAAGCACCCCTAAATTCCCGGCTTAAGTTACCCAACTTAGGCTCTCTTCACAAGCTTCGTGAAGTGGCCGATTTTGTAATTGTTCATCAGCTCCTTAATGAAAAGGTCGACTCAGGTATTCAAGGTCGTTTAGAGAGAGTCGTTATAATCTTTTACAAATCAACTGCTCTAACACGAGTTACGTCAGATTTTAACTTGTAAACCGCATGTTCATTAGTAGCTGCGTTCCTTTTCTACTAATTTTTACTATTTTTTACACTTGCGTACTAGCAACTACAGTTGCTCTTATAAACGAGTAGATAGCACTTGCAATTACACAATTGAAATCCGCTAGGGGAAAGCGGCCATTTCTAGTCTATTGTGAATTATTTTCACTTACGCCATTCCTCGCTAGATGGCTTTTATTTGTGTCGAGCTGATTTGCTCATATAAAAACGTCCATAAATAAAACTTCAGTCGTATAATTATCAAAAATTATTATCTTTCGTTTTACTTTAGAAATTATGGCATTAATTTCTCCATTGTGTCACAAATTCTTCTTTTAAGAATTTTTTATTTGTAAAGTTTAAAGTAACGTCAAAAATTTCAAGTTACATTTTACTCAAATCAGAAAATTTTGCGTTCCTTTTCTGCTCTGCTCACAAGTACTAAATAGTAGAAAAGGAACGCAGCTAATGTTAACAATAATTTTAATGTCTTTAGCGTGAGCATTAGTAAAGATGTCCTTAAAATTAGTCTTTTAAATCTCACGTGACCGCTTATGTTTCCTTTTGCTTGCGTTTGTTACATGGTAATTTTGATGTTTATAATTTAATAATTTTATTTTTGCATGCCCAGTTGTGAGCCTCATATCAGCGTTTGATTGTCCTGAGTAGGTAAATCTTTCTCGGCCCAACTGATAAGGGCGCCTCCTGTGTTAGAAGGGTTTACTCTATTACTATTAAAATTTTATTCTTCTGGTTATTCTTTTTGACTTGCAATATTTTAACATATCGTAGTATATTTCGTTCTCTAGTAATCTTGAACCGACCTATATCAGCAGCGTCTGTATGCTCTAAAGGCGGCTTCTTTTGCTTTTGTTGGTTGCATACATTTTCAATTAAAATTTCCATTCGGCCGAGGCTTTATAGATTTAGTAGAATGAGCAACGAATAAACGCATTTCCCTTGGTATAATTACAACATCCAAGAGCTCATGCGAAAAGCTTCTAGGAATCTTTGTAGTTGGCATACCATTCACTAAAACTAAGGTGCAATTTTTAACGATGAGTTTTTCGGGATTACTTTGGGGGGTTTTTTTCTACCAAATACTAGAAAAGCCACATTTTTTAATGCTAGCAGGTAATTCAAATTATGGATTAAAGTGCTCTCGTATAATGTAATGTTCACCTTTTTTCAATAGTATATCATAAGGGTGAAGTAATCAAGAAACTCACTCTTCATATGCTTAAATAGAGAAGTAATCTCAGATAACGTCTTATGGAATACAATATGATAGTGCTCTGTTGGGATTAACTGTTGCTGCTAGTCGCTGGCTCCAGAATATTTCTCTTTAGCTCCCCTTGGAAAATTACTGAGAAAAATTTTATTATCAGAAAATTTCGCCCAGGTATTCCGCAATGTGTGCCGACGTCTTTTCCCTGTATTACACAAAATGTAGGGTCGTTTTTATGCAGCTTAAATGACTCCGAAATCGCAAAAATCTTCCCGTTTCGCTTTTCGCCAGCTCATTTCCTGTTCGAGCGGTTATTTGTTTTTTTTTTTTGGTACCCTGTAAACCTTTTCATTCCTCGGTTTTTGTCTTCAGCTCGAGTTGGATCTTATTTGCAGAAAGTTCTCTTACCGCCGTACACAAGTAATATATATTTACATTTTGCGAAGGTACGGGAAGTTTCTAAATATACATTTTCTCGACTTCGTCTTAGTTGTCAAATTGTACTGCTGGTGATGAAACTTCGATAACACAACGGGTTCTCAGACCTGCGCGGTGCATATACGAACCTGTGCACATAAATGGCGCTTTGGAGGATTTTACAAAAGGTTTGAACTGTGGCACATTTATTGTCAGGTGCAATAGTGTGCACGAGAAAAGAGAATTTGCTTTTTGGGTCTGCATTCTAAGATTTAGGTACTTACTTTCTGGATAATCATTTGCCCCTTACTACTTGGGGACATACTGAAGCTGTACACGTTGATGTCGTTATACGTTAAATTTATATCACTCCACTCGCAGCAAACTCGGGGAATTGTGCTGTACATTTAAATTATAGGAAAGAGGTATCCTTGTGTTTTCCTAGGAAACTAACTAAGTGACTGCCAAGCACCTTATCTTGAGTCTACTACTGTTTAATCTTAGCTATCTGTAGTCTTTTTCTATTGCAAAGAGTTTTAAACGTTGTCATTTCCTTGATAAAACGTCTTCTTTGGTATGTTTTAATAATTACAATCAGCTAATGGAAGATTAAGAAGATGTTTCCATTTCTCTCGTGCAGGAAGGAATGAAAATTGTTGCAGTCTTTAATTGCAACTCGTATATTACGTATAAGTGTACCTTTATATTAAACACAAACATTGTTGTACTTCTGTCACCTTTAAACTGTTGCATAGTAGTTTGTGGTTGCGATAAGGAAAATCTCTTTGATGAAAGGATCTTTGATTATAAAGCGCTTTCTGCTTTTTTTGCGCGGAAAAAAGGTTCCTTTCGCATATTTTTATGTTACTAAAAGCATTAATTGAAATCTTAAAAATGAGAAAAACGTTTATAATTTGGTGTATGCGTTCATGCATTCTTTGCAAGCGTTTTAAATTTTCTTTGCAAAGCAGCGTTGGAAGTGACACTAGTGTTTCTAAGGATTTTATACTAAATGCATTACATTTTCTAATTATAATTAGAAAGTTTAAAGACAACCTCAGCATTAACTCTTTCAGCTTTGGTGTTCATTTATCTAACCACCTACTTATGATTTTTTAAAACCCATTTTTGCGCCATCTATTGACAATTAGCTTAATTATTACGCTTTTCTATTTCACAATTAAGAGAAATGTTACAAAACTGTGGCGCTAAGGTTCGATGGTGAGATAAAACACATATGTAAAAGAATGTGCAGTTCTGATTTTTCAACGAAGTGTTATTAAAATTCAATAATTAAGGTAAGAGTGATTATTATGTTAAAATTCTAGTGTTTATTTGTTATTTAGAACTCGTTTAGTTGATTTATAATAAAAATTAAATATTATCTTTTATACTTTTTTATAAATTATGTAAATAATATGGTGGTTAGATTACTAACCACTGTGACTCTAGTAGGTTTTATTTTATTTATTTCGTATAAGTTTTTTTAGGATGCCTCGTATATTTAATAATTGTAATATTCAAGAGCTTCTTGTGGAAGACATACCTTCAGATGTTGAGAGTATTTGCAGCCTGGAATCTAACGAGGAATGTAATGACGGACAACAAGCTATGATGGTGCTTGGTGATCTACCTCCAGAGCTTCAGCCAGAATTTGATACGGATGACGACATACCTTTATCAAATTTTGCGGGTCCTTCAGCTAGGAGTGTTACAGCATCATCTACTCATACTGCTGTGAAGGAACCAAAGTGGAAAAAAAACTTCAAAATGGAAGAGCCGGCTGACTACACAGGAAATGAAGGTATTCCAAATAATATCATAGAATTGGAGAATGTTACTCCTACGCAGCTATTCCGCTTATTTTGGTCAGAGGATCTTATTGAAATAATCTGCTTTCAAACAAATCTATATGCCACGCAAAAAGGAAGACCTTTCACACCTACCACACCAGAAGAAATAGAAGTGTTTCTCGCCTTGAATTTGGTAATGGGTGTGAAAAAATCGTCTAGTTATAAAGATTACTGGTCTTCTGCCCCAGATTTGAATGACCCCTATATATCATCTTTTATGTCACTCAACCGCTTTGGCTGGCTTCTCAATAACTTGCATTTGAATGATAACAACCTAATGCCGAATAAAACCGAGGCTAATTATGACAAACTTTACAAAATTAGACCTGTGATAGATATCCTAAAAAGAAATTTTAATAAAAACTACTACACATCAGAAAAAGTGGCTATAGACGAAAGCATGATCAAGTTCAAGGGCCGAAATAATATAAAACAGTTTATGCCGAAGAAACCAATAAAACGCGGATATAAAGTATGGATGAAGTGTGCTAAGTCGGGATATTGTTTGGATTTCGAAATATATACTGGAAAACAAGGTGACAAAGTACAAACTGATCTGGGCGGAAAGGTTGTTCGACAATTTTGCACAAATTTAAAATCTAAAAACCATAGAGTATTCTTTGATAACTACTTCAACAGTTACTCCTTGCAAGTAGACCTATATAAAGACAAAATATTGGCTTGCGGCACTGTGAATTCAAATCGCAAACATCTACCAAAACTAAAAGAAGACATAGATCTAAAACGGGGACAGCATGATTATAGGATCAGTGACACGAACGTCGCAATTTTAAAGTGGAAAGACAAGCGATCAGTTTTCATTCTTACGACCTATTTAGATCCGACTAAGACAGGTGTTGTTACTCGCACGGAAAGGAATGGAGAGAGAAATGAAATAGCTTGTCCTGAAGCTGTGATGGAGTACAACAGTTGCATGAACTATGTCGACAAATTTGACCAATTGAAAAGTACCTATGCCATCGACAGAAAATCTCACAAATGGTGGCATCGAATTTTTTTCCACTTTCTGGATTGCGCTGTCATAAATTCATTTTTAGTATATAAAGAGCTCCAGAAAGAACACCATCCAGAACTGGATCAATTGAGCACAAAAGATTTTCGCAGAAGTGTTTACCAAGGTATCCTAGCACCAGCTCATGCGAAGAATCCTAAACGGCGCTCTAAACGCTCCCTCAATAGCTCTTCTCTATCTTCTCCATTACCTGTTTTCATAAAACGCCACAAGCCAACAGTTCCAACAGAATTACGCCTGGAAAGCAATATGCATCAGCCAGAGCGATCTACATCACGAAGATGTGCAAAGTGCAGCACGTACTGTATGGCAATGCAGCACCTGTAAAGTTCCTCTTTGCATCCGCAAAGGTAAAACGTGTTTTTTAGATTTTCATAAAAAATAGTTTTTTCATATAATTTTTGACTTTATATAATAACCTTTTCCTGATAATGTTTTATGCTGACCGCCACGGTGGTTAGTAAACTAACCACCTTATTCCCTGAAAGCTTAATGAAGTATATTTTTTTTCTTATGTTTTTTTTTATGAAATAAACCCTAATTAAACCAAATATTCAATTGTTTTATTTATAACGTCGTCTATATGAAACTGTGGCTGAAAGAGTTAAAGAGATTTTTCTTGATGTTTAAAAACAATTTATGAATAACTCCATGTACTACAAGTGCGCCGTAACGTTCGAGTCGTGGTGCAATGTAACGTAGAAAGTTTAGTTTTAAGGACTGAAGAGGATAAGTTAGGCAATCGATCGGGAAATAGGAAGGGCTCGAGCAGATGTTGTTGTACATTTCTTTCGACATGTAGGTCTAGGATATTGCACAAGTTCGGAAATACTTACTGTGGAAGATTGTGGTACAGTCGAGTTATTCTTTTTTTTTAAGTGAGCAAAAGTAAATCCACTATTTGGTAAGGACCTCGGCCAAGTTAGGCCCATTGTTTGCATACCTCACCAACGGAAAATGCCGCCAACCTTCCGGACGAATACAGAAGCTCTTAAGTTGAAGAAGCCCGGACTACAGCGAGGTTATAAGGTTTCTAACATACTTCTTTAGGCCAGATCAGAGCAAAACATTCACAGAGAATATGTGCGGAAGTCTCGTCGCCTTCAACTCAAAGTCTACATTCTGTCTCTTGATACAGTCCTTGTACTAGGTTGTGGAGATAATATTGCAGCCCTACATGGCCAGTTAGATATTCCACCATCAGCTTAAGATCTGCCCTGTTTAAAGTGATTACGCCACTTACAACCGTCCACACGATAGAAAAATCTTTGCGCAAAACTAGTTCCGATATGAATTTTATGTAAATTTTCCGGGGCGCAAGCATAATAAAGTCACCAAAAGCAGTCATAAAACTAATTTTTTTGATCAAAAAGCCATAAAAATATGTTCTGTCTTGTGGAAGGACCATAGGCAAAGAGTGTTATTCGTTCTTTAGCTTATCTAAGACAGGAGGATGGTTCTCAGTAGGCTAGACCTCGAAACTAGATTTATGTGGTTTGGTCAAACGTTCATCCACAGCCAGTGACCAGAGCACCGGGGACATAACTCCACCTTGCTGGCATCCCAATTTGATGATCTTTCCAATGGACTTCGTCTGGTTCGTGTAAGATATTTCTTTCAAGAGATATCCACGAAAATATGAAGAAAAGTGTTCTTAGTCTAGTATTCTATTCTTTTGGAACAGTGAAGAGTTCGATGATCACCAGTAAATATTATCTTATGAGCTCTCGTTTTCACAGAATTTTCCTTTCACGTAGCAGCAACTATTAAGACTGTTTGAAAAAAAAACCCAAGAATTTAATCACCCTACCCAATATACCGTTAGATTCATGTCGGCCGTCTCAAGAGGTTGAATTACCATTATCGTATCAAATAAAAAGGTATGTTAAGTAGAATACAGTAAGCTATGTGACGTCATCCTAAATCCAATAAGGCAGCCGTCATCCTAAATCCAAAATGCACATTCTATCTATGTGCCCCTTAATCCCTCGTGGGACATAGGGCGGAAACAGTTGCCCTCCAGCGGACTCTGTTTTGCGCGACAGCTCTTAGCTCTGACCAGGATCTCCCAGTAGTTGCGGCCTCTGCTAGTAGGGTTCTCCTCCACGTTGTTCTAGGTCTTCCAACTCGACGGGATCCTTGCGGGTTCCAGTCAAGGGCCTGTTTGGCTAGATTTTCGTTATCGCGTCGCAAGGTGTGGCCAACCCAATTCCATTTCCTTCGCCTGATTTGGTCGTCTATCCTTTCTTGGCCGGCACGGCGCCATAGCTCTTCATTTGAAATTCTATCTTGCCAGCGGATTTTTAGGATACGACGTAGGCATCTGTTTATGAAGACTTGTAGGCGCCCTGTGATGAATTGGGTGACTTTCCATGTTTCGCAACCGTATAAAAGAACTGCCTCAACGTTGGAGTTGAACAGCCGCAATTTGGTGTTGGTTGAGATCTCCGTTGATCTCCATATGCGGAACAAGCATGCATACGCGCTTCGTGCTTTATTTATTCTGGAACTGACGTCTTCTTCTGCACCACCATTTTCGGTAATAATACTACCGAGGTAGCAGAATTTATCTACCAGTTCCACGTCACGGTTATTCAGCGCAGTTCGTTCAAGTGTGTTTGCATTTATCCGCATTTCTTTGGTTTTATTCGGATTCAGCCTTAAGCCTGCTAGACTACTTTCTGTTGCCAAATTGTTTAACATGTTTTTTAGCTCCTGATGTCTGTGGGCCAGCAAACAGATATCATCTGCGTAGTCGAGGTCCTTAAGGCGATCTAGCAAACCCCACTGTATGCCGCCTGTTCTACTATCTAGAGCGCCAACAAGAATGTCATTTATTACTATAAGAAATAGTAATGGGGATAGTAAGCATCCTTGTCGTACTCCTGAACTCACCTCAAAGCTGTCGGATAATTTTCCGTTATGGAGAACTATGCATTTGGAATTGTTGTATAGGGCTTTTATCAATTCTATTATCTTATCTGGCAGTCCACGTCGCCGTAATGCCTGCCATATAAAGCTCCTATTAACCGAGTCGAACGCTTTCTCATAATCTACGAAAGCAAGGTAAAGGGGGGATCGGAATTCAGTAGACTGTTCCACTATTATTCTTAAGGTGTTGATGTGATCTATACATGAACGGCCCTTCCTGAATCCGGCCTGCTGCCTTCTAAGCGTTTGATCTACTGCCTCTCTTATTCTTGATAGTATAGTGTGGGACAAGATTTTACCCACAGTAGATAATAGACAGATGCCTCTCCAGTTGTCGCATATTGTTAGATCCCCCTTTTTGGGTATTTTGACTATGATACCTTCCGTCCAATCCTCCGGAAAGGTACAGGTGTTCCATGCTAATTCGAGGATTGGCTGAAGCGCATCTGCTATGAGGCTTGAGTCGGCTTTCAACAATTCTGGCGGGATGCCATCTTTTCCAGCTGCTTTACCATTGGCCATCGCATGAATTGCGGTTACTATCGTTATCGGCTGTGCATTGTTGCTGTTTTCCTGAGGTTCCTGTGTGAGTGAGCCATTCAGGGCGGCGAAGAAATAATCTCTCCATCTTTGGAGCTGCTCCTCGTCGCTGCACAGCAGCCTTCCATCCGCACTCTTAACGGCATGCTTTTTAGTAGAGTGCTTTCCCGAGAGCTGTTTAGTTATTTGGTACAGCACTTTACTGTTGCCTGTGTTTGCCGCGTTTTCCGCTTTTTCTGCGAGCTCGTTTATCTGCTGCCTTTTATCACGCCGGACACTTCTCTTTACCTCTCGGTGTAATTGAGAGTACTCCTGTTCAAGTTGGTGACGTCTATCCGGGTCGCTTGTAGAGTTTATGTTATTTTTGAGGGCCCTCCTGCGTTCTATTTTTTGCCAGGTGCTGTCCGAGATCCAATGTTGCATGTCTCTCTGGACATAACCGATGCTCGTTTCCGCAGCCGTCAATATAGCGCCCTTTGTTGTACTCCACAGGTCTTCAATATTTGTGTCGTCAGAAAAGGTTTGCTGGTTTAATATTTGCTGCAGGTTTCCAGCAAATTCTCGCTTTTTAGCGCTCTCCCGCAAGAGGTCAACGTTAAACCGTCTACGGTTTATAGATTCACGTTGAAAGTTTCTGATTGCAGCGATTCTAAGGCGAATAGTTGCTACTACCAAATGGTGGTCGCTTCCAGTGTCCGCTCCCCTGAAGCTCCTGACATCTTCCAGAATGGTTCTCCATCTGCGGCTGACGGCCACATGATCTATCTGATTTCTCGTTCTACCATCGGGCGATACCCAGGTCTCTTTATGTATCTTCTTGTGACAAAAATAAGTTCCACCTACCATAAGTTGATGGGAAGAACAAAAGTCAACGAAAAGCTCACCATTGTTATTGGTAACTTGGCTTAGGCCTTGTTTTCCAATTGTTTGTTCAAGACCGGTGTTGTCGTGACCGATTTGTGCATTTAAGTCACCCATTAATACAATGATGTCTCCCCTTGGAATAGAGCGAAAAACCTCATTCAGTCGCATGTAGAACTCGTCTTTGATGTCATCTTCTGCGTCTTCGGTTGGAGCATAGCATTGAACTACCGTAGTACTTCTTAGCCTGGTACGTAGGCGCACGGTAATAATCCTCTCAGAAACTGGTGACCAGCTAATGAGGCTAGCCCTGGCTTCTTTGGTGAGTATTACGCCAACACCACTCCTACGGCTTTCAGTTTCATTTCTCCCAGAATATAAGAAGGACTCACCGTTTGGGCAGATATGTTCCCCCGCATCGGGCCATCTGGTCTCGCTAAGTCCCATGATCTTGATTTTATATCGATTCATCTCGTTGAGGACTTCATCCAGCCGTCCCTCAGCAAGCATTGTTCTCACATTCCATGATCCGATTCGTGTCCTTGTTCGAAAAGCAAAGGTCGTCGTCGTGTTGTCCATCCGGTTCCGAGGCACTGTTTGCCGATTCGTAGCAATAGTGTTTTTTATGGGAGCGGGTTGCTAACCCTCAGCCCAACCGACTTGAAAGCTCTGTTTTGTGGCGCAGAGAGCTCGCCATTCGCCCCTCTCCCGTTAGCTCCTTCCGAAGAAGTACCCCAGGGGGCACCGCGGGGAGGTGGGATTAGGACTTGCTAACAGGTCTGCTTGGTGTTTGATTGCAGTGGATCTCTTCGGATTTTAATAGAAGTGACAAATCGGGTGTCACCACTTTCCGAGATCTTTGTTAGCCGTTCGCCCCCCAAATG
>CATLJY010000341.1:0-90237 GCA_949987705.1 Thereva unica | reverse complement strand
AAATTTATGTCCAGTGTCGTAGGTATGTTTAGTTAAAGCACTATGGTATTGATTCATATTATTACAGTGGTATTTATGTTGGTAAATTCTGTTTTTTAGGGGTTGTGAGGTTTCGCCAATGTAAATTTTTTCACAAGCGCCACATTTGATCTGGTAAATGACATTCTTGGTTTCATTGGTTGGAATTCTATCTTTGGGTTTAGTAAAGAGGTTAGTAGTAGAAGAGATTGATATGCTAGCGATCTTAATATTACTATTACTAATCATTTTGTTTAAAACAAAAAGGGTATTATTGTCATATGGGATTTTAGCAAAAATAATTCCAGGAGTTGGGCTGGTACACTGACATATAGAATGGACAGCTCATGAGGAATTTTTCATGGCACCAATTTGTTCCATAGGCTACAAACCTTTTTTCACTCCATGTAAACACCGGAATCACTTTTGAAATTTACATTTTTTTAAATACGTACTTAAAACATTAAAACAACACAAATATTTTGTTTAAAAAAATTAATAAACACTATTCTCACTTTTTCACCTTTTAAAATGCCTTTTTTTCATTAATTTGCAAATTTTATGTGTATCTGATTTAAGTTCTTAACGCCTGTTTTAGCAACTGACATTCTGTATGTCAAAATCCGGGGGTCTATGGGGAAAAGAGCAAAAGATATAAACATCACTAGTGCAAAAGGGAAAATATAAAATCAGGTCTGTTTTTACTTGTCAGTTTGGGGGTCTATGGATGATGGTGCGACAACTATACTTTTGGGTGCCATCGATTTGTATGGAATAATTTCAGATGAGCAGTCCATTATTATATGTCAGTGGGCTGGTATCATTAGTAGAGTTAATGTTATTTCTAGCTCTGAGTTTATGTAATCTTTTATTGATAAATTTCTTGATGAATGAATATGGGTAGCAATTCTTTATTAATTTATGATATATTAGGTTGAAATTCTTCGGATGGAAAGATTGGTCGGATAATAAGAAAGCTCGATCTACAAGAGAATTAACTACACTTATTTTGTAAGAGTTATTAGTGAAAGAGTGATAATTTAGGACACGTCCACTGGCGATCGGTTTTTGGTACCAGTCTGTAATTATTAGGTTGTTAGCTCTTATAAGGGTCACGTCTAGGAAGTTTAATCTGTCTTCTTTCTCTAATTCTAATGTAAACTTTAATTTAGGGTGGTAGCAATTGAACTTCTCAAGTATCAAATTGATCGAATTAGTGGGAGCAATTATTAGACAATCATCTACGTATCTTTTATAGTATAAAATGTTGTATTGGGGAAGAGAGATATTTTCTTTTTCGAGGTTTTGTAGGATAATGTCAGCAAGGGAACTAGAGATGCTTGATCCCATAGATGAGCCGTCAATTTGTTTGTAAATGATGTTGTTATGGCTAAAAACAGAATTATTGAAGCAAAGCCTTATGCCATCTATGAATTGTTCTAAACTAAGGTCTGTGAAATTACTAATCTCCTTCCATCTATCATTTATACATTCTATAACAAGAACTTGGGGAATACTGGGATATAAAGCTATTACATCAAAGCTTGCGAGGCTATAATCATTAGGAATTAAAAGTCCAGAGATATCATTCACAAGCTCAAATGAGTTTTTAATGTTAAATGCATATTTAGATGTAACCTGAGATAAAATACTGTTAAGGTGCTTGGATAATTTATAAATTGGGGTATCAATAAGGGAATATTAGTTTTATGGATCTTCGGGTTCATGTACATTCTACCTATCTTTGGATTTTGTATGATAAAAATAAAATATTTTCAATAAAACTTGGCTTTTTTACTTTTCTTTACGTCCGACGCACTTTTTTAAAACCGAAACTCTGATTTCATCATCCGACGCGCATTCAAAATTTTCGTCTACCGGTTTTTTCTCCTTCCTTTTCTGCTTTTCTTTCGCTATGTACATGAACTCTATAGAACTTTGTGCAGAGGGACATTGTTTTGTTACATTCACAATTCACTCGTTGGTGAGGTGTACATATATATCACGTCGCATGGCAAGCGTACTAATCCATTTCCTTGCTGCTACGACTTTACACATAAAAGCAATTGTGAACTTGATGATGTGCGTGGATTTTTAATTCTTGACGCCGTAAACTTTAAATATTTCTTCCATGGACATTAGACACTGGTGTTACCATAGTTGCTTTTTTCTGCGATTAAGAAGTTTTTCTTCGCACTACCGATAGCTAACATTTTAGGCAAAACTAATTAATTACAATAAATTTGTCTAAACTCGCGCATAATTTTTTTGTTTTGATCAGGCTACTTTAGTACTGATCCCACTTCTGATTTTTGTTGTGTATTTTTGTTTGATTTTTGTCAGATATCTAAATAAAACACATTCTAACACTTTTATGAGTAAATTTAATTTAAAGCGATTATTCTTTTATATTTAAGAACATAAATAGGTATGCAAAGAAAACCATGTCTTTTACTAACTACACTTTATCTAAAATTGCTTCCACAAACTTTGTCTAATATTGTGGATTAGTATTAAATATACGACCGTACTCGGCGGGGACTAAAACTTGACTCCGCGGTGGTTTCTATATTTTATACCACGCTTAACAATAACGGTATCTATATATTTTATTGGGACATTGTACATAGAGGCAGTACTAAAGCATGACATAACTTAATTCTCATTTGGACGTTGCCAAATTCAATTTATTTATTACAAGCGTAAATTTTTACAACATAGCGAAACTCCAATTGTTTACAAAGCAGCCGGGAAAAAGATTTAAATTAATGTAATAAATAAAAACAAAAAGAAACACGGATTACCTCTGGTAAGAACAGGACTCAACAAGCTTAAAAATGTGGATGATCCCTCCCGTCCTAGCGAAACTTCAAGTGCCAAGATTTCACTTGTCAAAAACGCCTCTGGGCATTAAAATTGCGTGAAAAATGTGTACACAATTCTTTCAGTGCCGTCTATTGGGAATTAGAAAATCATAGATTTTGTCTCCAAAAGCGTTATCATTTCATTTCTAATTAGTACCACTTTGTGAAAACTTGTGAAATGAACGTGAAACCTTTGATGCAATTTGTATGAAATTTGAGAGTTACCGTTCGTTTTACTTGTAGTTAGTACTAAGTTTTACAGTAAAGCGAAAAATGACGCCCTGATGTCAGAGTCGCGAAATGGTTGTGAGTAGGTGGAATAAAATATCGCGGCTAGGTTGTGACAGTTACTTCCTTCTCTTCTCTTTATCTTCCGGCTAGAGCTGCTGTTCGACATTCACTCTATACGAAAAAATATAGATTGTCGACGGTACAAAGGGACTTTCCCTAAGCCTCTAGTCTGTCACATAAAAAAAAAAACAAAATTTAAATATTTTACTTAAAGTTTATTAAAATTGTTAATAATTTCAAATTTACAAGTCTGTCTGGGTTTTACCATTCTTCATCTCCATCGATGTCATCAGAGTCCTCTCCTTAATCATTATTCTATTGGAATTAAAAAACATACCCTCTTTTCGCAAATAATCCTCCAGTCCTCCTCCGTTGTAGCTGGAAATTCCTTATTGACTATTTCTAAGAGCCTATATTTTGTGCAGCAACTCGTCTCTTTAATATTCCCCAAATAAATTCAATGGGATTTAATTGGGGATGATACGGTGGCAACCTGGAACAGGAAAAGATCGTAAATGAATGGAAAATATAATTTTAACTTTCTAATTGTGCATCTATACTATATTCAAGATGTTGTTCTCGATGTCTGCATATAACGTCGTACAAATCCTTTTTTGTAGAATGGTTTTCAAACGAAATTTCTTTCTCTGTAAGCGAAGAAATCATTTCACTCTTGAGACTTGCAGAGGTAGGAATTTTGCTTGATTTTACGTTGTGATATGCAGCGTTATCCAAAACAACAACTGAATGCGTAAGCAAATTTGGCTGTAGTTTCTCCGTCAGCCATTTTTTGAAGTTTTCTGCATTCATATCGCGATGGTAATCTCCAGTATGTACTTCTGATTTGAAAATCAAGAGGGCGTTATGGATAAACTCATTTGAACACCTTGTCAATATGTATGTTTTAATAACTTAAAATTCAATTCCGATTTTTTGAGCTAAACTGATCTATCCTCTTCTACGTATTGTATAGTTTAATAATAATTCAATTTCTCAATGTCAATTTAAAAAAATTTTCGTACTTGGATTACTTCTGCTTTAAAAAGAATTTGACTTTTTTACAGAACAGAACGTTATGCAACAATATCCAAATAAAATGGTAGAAAGTCAGCAAAACTTTATTTCAGTAATCAGTAGTAGTATAACACATAGCAAGGAAAATAAAAATTGTCTGCATCTTATAAATTCAATTTTCTTCACTTTATTCTCCTCGATTTTGGTAAGAGCTGTAGATCTTCCTCTCCTATTTGATCTCTACGTCTGATGTGTGGTAAATTGAGGAAAAATGAATGATGTATGGGGGGTAGGTAATGCAGCATCCTTTTAAGGTCACGCATTTTTGCATATGGGACATTCCACGTCAAATCGGACAAAATTTTTCGACCCCCCTCCGTTTTGGCTGAAATTTTTCAGGGACTTTGGGCAACTATTTAAGGCTACAAAAAATTTTTTTTTAGAATTTTTTCGACAATATATTGACAATAAAAATTAAATGCGTTTTTTCGGGATTTTTATGAATTTTGACTTTCTTTCTCGATTTTGGCTCTATATCTTTCGTTGGGGTCGACGTTTTTGATAGATTTTACATGTTTCCAGGTCAGAGGGGTTGTTTACAAACAAATTTGCTGAAAAACATAAACATATTTTCGAATTCAAGGTCAAAAGGTCAAGGTTTCTTACGATATTTATTGAATTCTTTGCCCTGGATATAGTTGAAACGTCATCAATTTTCACCAAAACTTGTATAAAGGGTTTTTTTTGGCGGCTGATTACGAATCTGCGGCCAGATTTTCAAAATTCAAAATGGCAGCCAAGATGGCGGTCCAAAATTCATTTCATGGGAAGAGGTTCATTTTTTTGAATATCTGACCACAGATTCGTAATCAACCGCCAAAAAAAAACCCTTTATACAAGTTTTGCTGAAAATTGATGACGTTTCAACTATATCCAGGGCAAAGAATTCAATAAATATCGTAAAAAATTAAAGATTATAAACAAATACTCATAACTTTCGAAATCCTTAAGGGCCCATCGAGAGTTTTGATCGAGGTGTTAGAGTGACTTCTCCCGAACATTTTGACACCAAAAACGTCCATTTTCGAGATGGGGTATTTGAGAAATTGAATTTTAAAGTTTTTTACTATTTTTTGACCTTTTGACCTTGAATTCGAAAATATGTTTATGTTTTTCAGCAAATTTGTTTGTAAACAACCCCTCTGACCTGAAAACATGTAAAACCTATCAAAAACGTCGACCCCAACGAAAGATATAGAGCCAAAATCAAAAAAGAAAGTCAAAATTCATGAAAATCCCGAAAAAACACATTTAATTTTTATTGATCAATAGATTAATGAAAAAATTCTAGAAAATTTTTTTTTGTAGTCTTAAGTAGTTGCCCAAAGTCCCTGAAAAATTTCAGCCAAAACGGAGGGGGGTCGAAAAATTTTGTCCGATTTGACGTGGAATGTCCCATATGTAATAGGTGATTCAAATTCTATGGGAGACAAAATGTACGATCTCAGAGCATAAAAAAAATCAACGTCGTTTTTTTAAATCCATACTGTCATAAGTGTCTGAGTAATCACTATTGAAATAGATCTTACTATCATCCTTTAGAAATCTAACTTTCCTCATTTTTGAAATAAGTACTTTATTACCTGTATCGCTTCTTTCGCCTTTGCTCATTATTTTCTCAAGGTCTTTTATATCTATAAATTTACCCTTCATATCATTTACAATAAAATGATTTTTCTTTTTACATGTCTTAACAAGTGACATCCAATCATGTGGAGTGTAAATGAATTCCTTTTTCTTTTGAGCTTTGGTAACAACTGAAAAATCAGCGTCGTTGGGCAAATAAGTATGGCCGCTGACTAAATAACAAATTACTATTTCTTCAAAGTTTGGTACGACTTTAACTTCTTATAGAATAGCATTCTCCAATTACGATTTCACTAAAAGTATAAATCTTTGTTACAATTTCAGGTATTTGGTTTTGTATGTTATAATGTAGACACGATATGATCTCTTGCGAACCTCGGCCACCAATGGTGTCATACCACATATTCATAACAATTTTTTCACCGCCTGGCAAATAAAAATGTGTGCCAAAGTTAAATGTGTATTGACGCAAATAATATACTTCACCTGTTTGAATGGAAGGCGTTGGTAAAGTAGCAAGTCAAATGTTATAAGACAACAAGAACCATTTTTATCCAGAGCTTTATTTTTGTACCAGTTTAATAAATTCCTTGCGGCATTAGCAAGCATATGGTGGTTGTCCTATTCTGTTCTGATTTTTATGCATTTCTCTATGTCACTTTCACTAGCTATTCTTATGCGGAAAATATCGCATGTTTTACAGTTATCTTTTTTAGGGATTATCCCTCCAACTGGCATGTATTTTACTCTTAACTGGCAGGTGTTTTTAACGCCTTATGCAGCTCTTCTTAAAAAAATCAATATAACACCTGAATATATACAAAACGTTCACTTTTTAATACAAAAAAAGAAAATATATAATTATAGCACAATATTTACACACATAATATACAAAAATCATAAAATAAGTACAGCCGCGCGGTGAATGCGTCGTGAATTACGACTTTGCCAGTCGGAGGGTTAAAGGATCTCTTTAATTTCAAATTTATACTTTTATTTGTCAGGATACTATATAAATAATAACACCAATTATATTATTTATATCTTTTTTATTTTCCACACAGGAATATATATGTCTGTACACCTTGACTTATGCTTATGGCACACATGGGGTATCGATACCGCGGTATTGCACATACCCAGTTTATACCACATGTCTGTCACCCTATACCCAGTTCATACCCAAGTAAACAAGTGGGTATAAACTGGGTATCGAAACCAACAAAATTTTGTTTGTATTAAATGGGTATAGGGAATTTTTATGGGGCACTCCGTAACCCCATAGAGCTTCCATATTTATAATAACTAAATACAACTTTTAAACTTTTAAACCACTATTATTTATATTTATAATAATTCACGTACATTAGGTTCGAATAACTATGACAAACTAAAAACATAAAATTTCTAATTAATAAAATAACTTTCTTAAGCCTACTTAATTACTTTTTGTATTCTGCATCAAAGTGTCGTGTAAAGTGTTCAGGTGTGACACACAGAGGTCGTCGTGGTTGATTTCAATCGCCACATTACTCCCCTTCCAGCAATACCGTCGTTACTCATCAGGTATTGCGAAACGGACTTGTTTCATTTTCTTTCCTGGTCCGGCATACGTTCTAGGCTCTGGAATTGTCGTGACATTTTCTTCGCTCGGGATCATTTGCATGAACGGTGGTTTCATTCTATCTACTGAGACGGTATCATGCCTCCCTTTTACGTCCACCGTGTAGTATGTGTCACTATCTTTCTTTATAATAGCATGCGGTCCACTGTACGGTTGGTCGAGTGGTTTTTTAACTCCATCCTTTCTTATAAAAACATGCGTACACGTTGTAAGGTCCTTATGTACAAAAATCTTCTGTTTGTTGTGGTGTGCTGTTTGTCGGGGTCTCAGTTGCCTCATGTACTCCCTCAAGTGCTCTTTAAAAATTGTACTGTCCGGTTGGTAATCGTCTTGCATGAAATATTCGCCTGGTAATCTTAAAGTCGTGACATATACAAGTTCTGCGCTAGACGCTCCAAGATCTTTCAAACAATTTCTTAGTCCTAATAAGACTACTGGTGAAACTTTGACCCAGTCGTCGGTCTCGTGACATTTTATCGCTGCTTTCAGCGCCCTATGCCATCGTTCGATGAGTCCATTGGCTTGTGGATGATACGCTGTCGTTCTTTTTCTACAACTACCAATCGTCTTGGCGAAAGCTTCAAAAATCTGCGAGTCAAATTGCGCTCCCCTGTCTGATGTTATGATCGCTGGTGTGCCAAATCTCGCTATCCAAGTTGTGAAAAATGTATCGACCACCGTGGTGGCGGTTGTAGTATTTTAGAGTCAATAACTGCACGGTGTGTATGCTCTGAGTTCATTTTATTGACTGGCTCGTTATTAATTTACAAACTGTTAACAACTCTTACCACTACAATAATAACTATATATAAATATATATAATGTTCTCTACATCTCCCCTGTAAGATAATATTATAGTTACATTTAAATTCAAGTTAAATATTTACATTGTTTTCAATAGCTAAGATAATAATCAATATTTTGATCAAATATACATAATAGGGATTAATATAATTCTTAAATATAGAAAGGAATGGCTTCACAAATTGATATTGTAGACGTCTTTCGATGCATGAGCTACATTCACTTCTTTATATATATGGAGTTTCTTCTTATAATAGATCCCTCATTTGTCTCTATCCAGTAGGATCTAGGCGTATGATGCTTCTCATGTATTTTTGCTGGAAACCAATGCTTTCCGCACATGAACCACACCTCATCTCCCTTTTCAAAGTCTTCTCTCTGTTTTGTATTTTTATCGTAATTGCTTTTGTTAATTCTATTATTTTTTCGTAATATTGGTAGAATTGTGTTGCTGATACGTTCGTTTTTAAATATTTTACTTTTCCCTGGTATAATTGATCTCGTTTGTCGATTCATTAATATTTCTGTAGGAGTTAATTTTGAATTTTTGATAGGTGTGTTTCTATATTCGAGTAATGCTAACCATAAACTGCTTTTTATGTCATTACATTTTAGTAGGTACAATTTTTTTGGCTATCTGTACTATCCTTTCTGCAAATCCGTTAGACCTAGGGTAGTGTGGGCTGCTGGTGATTATCTCTATATCTAATTTTTCTGCAAATTCTCGGAATTTATATGAATTAAAAGGCATATTATCAGATATTATTGTACTAGTGCAGGCGCTGGAGGTAGTTGAGTATGCAAAATATGTAACAGAGATCCGTTAAGAATAGCTCAAAGAGGAATAATATGGATGTTGGTCAATTGCCGGTCAATTTTTGGGTCCAATTTATTTTACCCCCTCTTTTTGGATTATGATGAATCACTGCAAAATAAGTCGAAAATGTAAAATAATTTTTTTTCGATATCTCGCTTCGTTTTTGAGATATCGATACTTGAGTTTAGGTATTTTCAAAAACATGTTACAGCGTTAATCGTTTTCCAAAAATACTAATAGCTCAGGGTGGGGGCTGGAGGGATACAAAATGTGAAGACCGCGTTTTATCAATTGTTTTGATCTGAGAAAGGTTTACAGATTATAATTCTTGATGTTGCCAGAAGCTTCATTGGTCCATTTTTTTTATACCCCCTCCGCTTAGATATCCAAAAATCGATAAAGAAAATGCTTTAAAGCACTTTTAATGATTGTTTCAGTGTCTATATGAAGTTTTTAGTCATGATTAAAGGTAATACTAGCTAAATAAATGAAATAATACCCACAAATATTGGGGCATTTTTACTATTGGTAAATGTCTAGGCAAATGGATTGCAGGGTAATGACATGTTTATCATGACTAAAAACTTCATATAGACACTGAAACAATCAAAGCGTGAGCACAGTACCATTCAATTACTCTATCGGACAACTTCGAACGTGTAATTCAGAAACTTCGAACTATCTGGAAAACTTGGAACGTATAATTCGGAAACTTGGAACTATCCGGAAAACTTGGAACGTATAAGTAATGGCTGCGATACCGCGATCGATCTTTCAATTCTCGCACTTCACTTCTGCGATATGGATTCTTCGTAAACGGGCAACGAGTGACAACAATCGAACTTAAATGGAATTCATGTAACGTGTTAATGTGTTAATGCTGTTAATGTAATATAGAATGTACAACATCAACAATTCAGTGATAATATAATGAACAAATAGAATTAAATTATTTGTAATATAATTTGAAATTAAAATTATTTATAATATAATTTGAAGTAATAATTATTTAATAGTAAAACGACAAAAAAGCATTTATTTCTTAAACTATCTACTTCCTTTAGATCCTTCGAATGGAATGCTTGTTCCTTGGCTTCTTCGTCCGCCTTATATTTACTGCTTGCCGTTGTTGGTTGATGTTTCCTTCCTCGTTGGGATATTTCGTCTGCCTTTCTTCTTGTCTTAGAGATGTACTCGGGTTGCTCCGTATCAACCCGTCTTCGCCTTGAATCACGTCTTCCTATTGATTGCTGTCTTCTTCTTGAATCACGTCGGGGTCACCATTTACTATGGGGCACTCCGTAACCCCATAGAGCTTCCCTATTTATAATAACTAAACACAACTTTTAAACTTTTAAACCACTATTATTTATATTTACAATAATTCACGTACATAAGGTTCGAATAACTATGACAAACTAAAAACATAAAATTTCTAATTAATAAAATAACTTTCTTAAGCCTACTTAATTACTTTTTGTATTCTGTATCAAAGTGTCGTATAAAGTGTTCAGGTGTGACACACAGAGGTCGTCGTGATCGATTTCAATCGCCACATTTTTACTGAACATAGCGACACCTATGTGCGAAAATCGGCCGAAAAAATGTAAAGTTGCAGTTTTGTACCTTCAAGAATTTCAGAATAAAGAACAAGAACACTGAAAGCGGTTGCTACAGCTAAATTTAAAAAGGCGAAAATAGAGTGAAAACTAAAAAATATAATTGAAAATGGGCGAAAAAGCTGTTCCGAATAAAAGGCGACGGGTATTAAGCAGCTTGGAGACTGGTTTCATCATAGAAGTGTGGAGGAACCATATTACTGAACTTCGTGGCAACATACGAAATAGTCATGTTTATGCCAATATTCAAATTGAACCAAAATTTTATGATAAATTTATCTACAGAGGAAATAAAAACTGTTAGAAGAAACAAGTGATTTGTTCAAGTGTAGGACAACAACTGATTTATTTATTATAATACAGAGAGCTGATGCGGTGCATATGTTACCCATTCACGCATTCATAGAAACAATTCATAGGGGATGAATAATTCTAACAAAAACTCGGATAAGAAATTTGACAAAAAAATTTAGGTTTGTTGCTTAATAAAAAGTTTATTATAGGTGTAGTATATAAAACTCAGTTATCATTTCAGATTGGAAGTATTGAAGTCGGGTAAATCTGGCGGAGCGCCGTCAGATTGGGAGCACTTCAATATAATAAAGGAGTTTATAGGGGACACCACAAGAGCAACAGAGGAACAGAATTGATGGACGAGTCCATTGATCTGGATACATCAGGTAATAAAACATTGCTTTATAACATTAATTTATAATTTAATATTGATTACAAAATTATCAAAAAGAAGAGGAAATGTAATGAGTGCATGGCGTCTATTGCGGAGGAGCAACTTTCTTCATTTAAAAGTTTTTGTAGCGAGGCAAAAAAATGGACATTCTACATTTAGAAGAGGTTCAAAAAACGAACAAACTCATGGAGGAGAATAATCGCCAATTTATTAATTTTTTAATTGATAAAGAGAACAAAAAATGAAAAACTTTTCAAATAAATTTGTTTATATATGTTTATATATACTTACTAAATGATTGTAGTATAGCGTTGCGAATTATGTTTCCTGACGGTTCTGAATTTCCTGCCACCATTGTTCTGTGTTGCTGAGGTCTTCCCTGCTCCTTTTCTATTTCTGTTATCCAGTTCTTGTTTATCCTGTCGTTTTGTTCGTTGCAGATATTATGTAAAACACAACAAGCTTTAATAATAATAGGTGCATTGTCAATGTGCACCTCCAGGCCTTTCCTAGTCGACGAAACCGTGCTTTTAAATGCCCGAACGCATTTTCAACAACGCGTCGGCACTTTGATAAATTTTTATTGAAACGTTTTTGGTCTTCTGATTGTTCCACGTGAAACGGAAAGGGCTTCATTAAATAAGGAACCAATCGAAAGGCGGAATCTCCAATTAATAGAACCGGAACTCGGACTCCTTCGATATTTCGACTGTTCAATTCAAAAATGGGATTAGTTACATGTTGTTGCTTCAGTAACGAATGCTCGAATATTGTTGAATCATTACTGCGCCCAAGAATGCCAACATTTATGTATGTGAATCGAAATCTGTGATCCACTGCTGCAAACAAAACCGTCGAATGCCAACCTTTGAAATTATAATAGTCGGTTGCCTCTTCTCTTGGTGGATTGATTTCAATATGGCATCCGTCTATCGCATCAAAGCATTGCGGAAACCCCAATTTTTCGAAGCCCGATACTACTTCATTGAGTTTGGCAATTGAAGGCGGGTAAGCATTTAAAAATTTTGGCTGGAAAACCTCCCACACCCTTTTTAAAAATTCCAACACAATTTCACCCACTGTCGTCCTCCCGACTCCAAATAAACTGGCGATTGTTCGGTATTCTGGTGACGATCCGAGAGCATAAATGGCGATTGCTATCCGTTTTCGAAGAGGAATTGCAGATCGCCATGTTGTGTCTAGCTTTGCTATGCTTTTTAAATACGAGCAAAGAAATTCCATTGTTGATCGGTCGATACGAAAATACAATTTAAATTTTTCATCGTCGAACTTCAGCACCTCCCTCTCCCAAAAATCTGACTTTTCTACCTAAAATGAATGAATTTAAACTTTCATACACTCCTGTTTAAAACTAACCTTAGACCAAACCCTTTTTCTTTTAATGCAAGGCTGTAAACTAATCTTACACATCCGCCTCAACATTTTGCACCTTAACCAAGATCTGATCACAAGATATCTCAATCTTTTCCTTCTCCGATCCAAATCTTGAATTCGCCTTAAGCTTAATTTAATTTCTTGTTGTTTGGCAAGGAATAAACCAAGAACATCTTCCACTTCCATTTTAAAAAATAATAATGCCACTTCAATTTAAATTTAACGAAATTCCGTATTGCAAAAAATTTTCCAACGACAAACGTCAAATTATACCCTTGTTTATGTGTGTCATGGGTGCCGCGATACCGCGGTATTCGCCATATCTCGGTATCGATACTGTTCAATATCCCTTGCTTGATATTGAGTATGATATGTATGTAGAATAAATTGGGTGCTAATCCTAGCAACGCGCAGTTTAGTAATCCCCATCCTGCGATCTAAACCTTATTTGTGTAGAGGCTCTTACTTTGTCTGGTAATCCCCAGCTCAGTAATGAGCAATGTTCCTTATTTCCGTCGGCTTTTTATAGTAATAAAGCTTTAAGGGGACTCTTCACCGATATTTGGTTGAAAATCGATTTTTTGACGAAATTTTTTTATTGCATATTCTGATAGAGTAGACTTTTCTGAATTATGTAGCGTTTTTACATTTAAAAAAAAAATGTTTATAACATAGTTTTTTCGTGTTTTTTCAATACCCCGCACGGGCGGGGATATTACTCCGAGCGTCGCGCGTCGACAGACGAGCTCGTTTCTTTCAACTATTTTCTTAACTTCTCCGAGCTCCTCGTTCCACAATTTTCAACCGATTTTAATTTTATAAAGTGGAAAATGTTCGAAAATTATAACTGAATAAATCTGTCAGACAGAATTTTGAAATTTTAAAAATTCATAAAGTTATAAACAAAAATGTAATAAAAAACCGAAAAAATCGAGATTTTCGGCTGTTTTTCTACATCGCCAGACATATTTGTGGATTGTTAATAAACAAAAAAAGATATCAAAATTCTGTCTGACAGTTTTGTTTATTATTAATTACTGAACATTTTGGCACTAACAAAAATAAAATCGATTCAAAATTCGCGTGCAAGGAGCTCGCGGAAAATACCCCTTTTCTCGGATGTTTATTAACAAAAATGCTGCTTAAAATTTTTTTTCCAACAATTGATTGTGCTTTTGTTTTTTACTCGATAACAACTATTCGGACACAAAATTTCATCTAAATCGGTATAACGGTTCAGATTTTAGCCATTTCAGTGAAGAGTCCCCTTAACGCCTTGCTTCCTATGTTTATTTTATTATTACCAAAAAGCTTTTAAGCTCTATTCTACTTGTTGTTTTTAATCATGTCACACCTGACACCCTGTACAATTTGTACTAAAAACTTTTCTTCTTTTGCCATCCAAGTTGGCTGTCAGTTTTGACTTAAGTTTCATAAATTATCTGTCATATATACTTTCTTTTTATAGGTATATCTATATATATTTTATTTTTTAATTAATTTCTTTTTAGATAACTACTTATGTGTTGGGTGGCGAATCAATGTTGTGTTGTGTGGATGCGCTACGCCACAACAGATACCACGGTATCGACACCCCATGTGTGTCATAAGCATATTCACACAGAATGTTCTTTTTCTCTTCTCTTCTTCTTACTTCCTCTTTCTATTATCTTTGTGGGGCTAGTCGCTCACAGGAATAACGCCGGGATATATTTATGATCGTTTTTTATTACCAATATAAATATTTATAAAGTAGTTGTTAACAGTAAGGCTACTAACTTAGAACTAACTTAAAATTATGACAATTCCTTAAAGTTAAAATAATAAATTAACCTACGCCTACTGACTAAAACCTTTGGGATTCGCCGCATATAAGTTCAGTGTTTTCGCCGTGGTTTGTGTACAGCGGTTTGTGTCTATATGTTTGACATGTGGATGTCGCGGTGAACGCATCGTAGTCGCCACACTACTCCCCTTCCAGCGACATCGTCACTAATCGTTGGGTGTTGCGAAACTTACTTTCTTTTTCCTAACGGCTGGCCCTTCGTATGTTCTTGGCCTAGGTGTTGATGTCGTATTATCTTCATTTGTTATATCTTGTAATATTGCTGGTTTTAGTCGGTCTATTGAAACATTGATATGTTTGCCATTCATGTCTATTGTATAGTAAGCGTCGCTATCTCGCTTGATCACTTGATGAGGTCCGGTGTAAGGCTGGTCGAGTGGCTTCTTTGTACCATCAACTCTCATAAACACATGTGTGCAAGTGGCGAGGTTCTTGTGTATGAATATCCTTGGCTTGTTGTGGTGTGCCGTTTCACGTGGACGCAGTTCCCTCATACGTTCTCTTAACGCTTCTTTGAAAATTGTTTGGTCCGCTTGGAAATTGTCTTGCATGAAGAACTCCCCAGGTATCCGCAATGTCGTACCGAAAACCAGTTCAGCGCTGGATGAGCCAATGTCGTCCTTCAAACAGTTCCTTAATCCCAGCATTACGACGGGTAGCACTTGTACCCAGTCTTCGTTTTCGTGGCATTTGATGGCTGCCTTGAGTGATCGATGCCATCGTTCTATCATACCGTTCGCTTGGGGATGATATGCTGTAGTGCGTTTCCTATGACTGCCAATCATTCTGGCAAATGCCTCGAAAATTTGAGAGTCGAACTGTGTGCCTCTGTCAGTTGTTATTACTGCTGGTGTACCATATCTCGCTATCCAAGTTTCAAAGATTGCATCAACAACCGTTTGTGCTGTGATGTCTTTTATTGGAATTGCTTCCGGCCACCGTGTAAAGCGGTCAATCATGGTTAAACAGTACCTGTATCCGCGTACTTCCCTCATTGGACCTACAATGTCGATGTGTATATGCTGAAAACGTTCATCCGGCATATCGATGTGTTCTGGTCGACGCTTCGTGTGTCTACTAATCTTTGAGCGTTGGCACGGTAAGCAAGTTCGTGCCCATTCCGTAATGTCTTTATTCATTCGTGGCCAAATAAACTTCTTCGCTATAGCTTTTCGTGTTGCTTTCCCGCTACCGTGGGCGGTATTATGCACATTATCGAAAATCCTCTTTCTCAATGTCATTGGAATATAAGGTCTTATCGCATCAGTTGATACATCGCAATATACGACCGTATCAGTACCTGTTAAACGTAACCTCTTGAATTTTATCGCTCCCGGCTGTTCGATTAATTGCTTCATTTCTGGGTCTTTTTCTTGTTCAATTGCAATCTCCTCAGTTGTGACGCAGACTGGTAGTTCAATATCATTTATTCGTGATAACGTGTCTGCAACGTCGTTCTCGTTACCGGCGATGTGTCGAATGTCCGTTGTGTATTGACTAATCAAATCAAGTTGCCTTTGTTGTCTTGGAGATGCCTTTGAAGCTTTTTGGTTAAAAGCATAGGCCAACGGTTTATGGTCTGTAAAGATCGTGGTACCTCGTCCTTCGATCATGTGCTTGAAAAATTTTATCGCTAAAAAAATCGCGAGTAGTTCCTTGTCGTAAGCGCTGTACTTTGATTGAGTTTCTGTAATTTTCTTTGAAAAAAATCCCAGTGGCTGTTTTTCACCACCTATTTCTTGTTCCAGAACTGCTCCTATAGCGGTGTCAGATGCGTCAGTGGTCAAGTACAGTTGGGTTCCCTCCGCAGGATGAGCTATAAGAGTGGCTCTCGCTAGGGTATCCTTGCACGTACTGAATGCTTCGCCTGCTTCCGTATTCCATTCGACAGGTCTCTTGTCCCTCTTTTTCGCTCCAGTAGTTAAGGCATGCAGCGGTGCCTGTATTCTTGCAGCGTCCTTAATGCACCTTCTATAAAAATTGATCATTCCCAAAAACCTCCGTAATTCCATTATGTTGTTAGGTTTTGGGAATTCGAGAATAGCGCGTACTCGGTGTTCGAGTGGTCTGATGCCTTCGCCGGTCACTTCGTATCCTAGGTATTCAACCTTGTCTTGACCCCAGTGGCATTTGCTAAGTTTGATCGTAAGTCCAAACTCCTTCAACCTCTCGATGACTTGTCCCACGTGCTCTAAGTGTTCTTTCCGCGAACGTGATGCAATAATGATATCATCTACGTAACAAAAACAAAAGTCCAGGCCCCTTAGTGCGTTGTCAATAAACCTCTGGAACGATTGCGCAGCATTCGTTAGTCCGAAAGGCATCACGTTGAACTCGTATAGTCCAAATGGTGTGATTAATGCCGTCTTTTCGCGGTCCTCCGGTGCCATGGGAATTTGGAAGTAAGCCCTTTCCAAATCCATTGTCGTGAAGAATTTACAACCATGTAGTCGATGAGAAAAATCCTGTATATTCGGAACCGGGTACTTGTCCGGAAGTGTGATTTTGTTTAGTCGCCTATAATCGCCACAAAGCCTCCATGTGCCATCCTTCTTTTTCCTCATTAGCATCGGGTTAGCGTACGGGCTACATGACGGTCTGATTATGCCTTCTTTAATCCATTCGTTTATTTCGCTTCGTGCCGCTCTTAATCTGCCAGGTGATAAGCGTCGTGCTCGTTCGGCGCATGGTGGTCCTCTTGTTATGATATGGTGCTTGACGTTATGTTTCGGCTCACTGTATTTACCCCTTCGGGTGATGCTTATGTTATCCTTAACCATCTTTGTGTATTCGTTGTCATCTACCACCATCTTTATTGTTGGCACGTTGTTTTGTGTGAGAATCCCGTAAGTAGCAAGTCCCGTAATACCATCAATTAGCCTCCTGTTCCGGAGGTCAGGAAGGAGATGGTATTCATGTAGAAAATCGTTTCCTAGGATGGGTTGTGACACGTCAGCTATTAAGAATTTCCATGTCAATGGTCGCCTTATTCCAAGGTCCAGTGTGAGATTGGCCTCTCCATATGTAGCGATCTTGGTGTTATTTGCTGCATAAAGTGGAAATTCGGTATTTGCTTGGCCTTTTTTCTTAAATGCTTTGGGTAATACAGAAACGTCTGCTCCTGTGTCCACTAGAAATTGCGTACCGGTTTTCCGTTCCCGTATTAAGAGGCGTTTTGAGACGTGTGGACTGCCGACGGACGCCTCGATGCACATCGGCTCTTTTAGTTTTCCGAGTTTTTATTCCAAGAGCAAGGGGTGCGACACTTGCGCGCCTTCTTTCCAAACCTCTCGTGGTAGTAACATATGTCCTCCTTGCTTCGAGTGCCACTCCAAGGTGACTTCGATCTATCCCGGCCTTGCCTTGAACGTTGTCGACTTCTAGATCTTGTTTGCAGATTCTTCACGTCCCTTGATAAAGCCTCGATGACTGCTCTCAATTCGTTTACCTCCGAATTGGTTGAAAGTCCTCTAGCTTCGGGCGTTCCTTGCTCCATGTTTTGTCTTCGTGATGTCCGTTCGTATCCACTAACTCTGTCTTGGTGCTGCGTTGGCCTCATGTTGATGGCCTCGATCCGTGGTTGAGTTACCTCAGCAATCCGATCTGCTTGTAATGCTAGTGCGCCAAGGTCTTCGGTGTCGTTCATAACCAGGATCCCTTTCATTTGCTCTGGTAATTGCTCCATGAACAAAGTTCGCATAACTGTGCTGTTGCATTGTCCTCCTGCCAAGTTTCTCATCCTTTGCAAATAAAGCGATGGTTTCTCGCTTCCCATCGGTTGCCCTCGCAATAATCGTCGAAGACGTGTTTCAGACGACTCACCGAATGCCGTTATCACTCGATTCTTCAAAGTGGCATATTTTTCTGTTTCGGGTGGTGAGTCAATAAGATCTCCAATCACGCTTAAAATCTCATTGTCTAGATTTACTAGAATGTGTCTGAATTTAGTTAAGTCGGATGTAATTCGGTGGAGTCCGAATGCGGCTTCTGCCACTGCGAACCATCTGGCTGGTGAATCCCTCCAGAATGGCCGTGGTAGGTTAACACTAGACACAGCGTTGAGCCTAGCAGTTTCGCTCCCTTGTGAACCTTCTGTTGACGTAACATTTTGTTGGTGTTGCGTTGGTAGGAGATCGCGGTCAGACATGTGGTTTTCCTGGGTATTCCCTGATGAAGTTTCCATCGTTATATCAACGCGAGCCAAATAGTTCCGACTTTCCTAATTTTCGGCTTGTCTTATTTGTTCCTGTTATCGTCAGGAATCAATGTAACCGTAACGTAACGTATAAAACTTGTAACTTTGAACGTAATGAAAAGTTAAACAGAAAGTGGATATTGAGTGGAGTGAGTTGAATCGCACCGAATCCCAAGTTTCATCATTAACTTAGAATCTATACAACTTGGTGGTTAAGCCAACTCTAAACAATTTCTTTCGCATAATATTTAAATTTGAAACTAATTTATTGGACCATTGTGGTAAAGGTGTGCGAGCGTTTATTCTATATTAACGTGTCTTACTTATTGCTAATTTGTGACGTACCTTGTTTTCACTTGCATATGCGTCACAAGTCCGCTCGACCTTCTTATTTCTTCCTTTTTCTTTTTTCACTCTTCTTGCTTCTTCCTCCAAAGGGATGGATAATGGTCCTCCTTCCTTAGGTTGTTGGCCTCTGTTAACCTGGATGCGAGTGCTGGGTCCTCCTTCTTGATCGTCGGGAACCTCCTTCTCGGATTTTGTCGGGGTCCTCCTTCTCGAACACGTCGGGTAGTTCTCCTTCTCAAATCAAAACGGGGTCCTCCTTCTCAGAAAACGTCGGGGTCCTCCTTCTCAGATATCGTCGGGGTCCTCCTTCTCGAGTATCGTCGGGTCCTCCTTCTCGAGTATCGTCGGGTCCTCCTTCTCGGATATCGTCGGAGTCCTCCTTCTCAAGTATCGTCGGGGTCCTCCTTCTCAAGTATCGTCGGGGTCCTCCTTCCCGAGTATCGTCGGGGTCCTCCTTCTCAAGTATCGTCGGATCCTCCTTCTCGGATATCGTCGGAGTCCTCCTTCTCGAGTATCGTCGGGGTCCTCCTTCTCGAGTATCGTCGGGGTCCTCCTTCTCGGATATCGTCGGGGTCCTCCTTCTCGTCCTTCTAGGATCACGTCGGGTCCTCCTTCTGAGATATCGTCGTGTCCTCCTTCTCGTCCTTCTAGGATCACGTCGGGTCCTCCTTCTGAGATATCGTCGTGTCCTCCTTCTCGTCCTTCAAGGATCACGTCGGGTCCTCCTTCTGAGATATCGTCGTGTCCTCCTTCTCGTCCTTCAAGGATCACGTCGGGGTCACCAATTTCCTGTGGGGCTAGTCGCTCACAGGAATAACGCCGGGATATATTTATGATCGTTTTTTATTACCAATATAAATATTTATAAAGTAGTTGTTAACAGTAAGGCTACTAACTTAGAACTAACTTAAAATTATGACAATTCCTTAAAGTTAAAATAATAAATTAACCTACGCCTACTGACTAAAACCTTTGGGATTCGCCGCATATAAGTTCAGTGTTTTCGCCGTGGTTTGTGTACAGCGGTTTGTGTCTATATGTTTGACATGTGGATGTCGCGGTGAACGCATCGTAGTCGCCACATCTTTTCCTATTCTAACGCCATCTATCTCTAATTTTCTCAACTATATTCCTTACAATTCGGCCTATTCTGACAACTTATTCGTCCTCGAATTGTTTACATTATAACAGAACGGCAATTCATGTACTTTATTATATTTATCCAAACTTAGCCTAATTTTAACAAATAATTTTCACATTACATACATTGAATTCATTGTAATTTTTTTTCTGTTTACATACTCATGATTTAGTAAAATAATAATTCAAAATGTTTTTTTTTTCTTTTGTTTTTTTCCGATACAAGTACAAATCTATAAGTTTATTTTTTATTTCTTATTACAATGGAGCCATGGTCGTAGTCTAGTAATATCATAAATACCGGTCATTGGTCTATTTGACAATTGAAAACCTTCAACATCTTTGACCAAATATCTGTCATTTCCTAGTACTTTACTGATAGTATAAGGACCTTTATATTTGGGGATTAATTTCTTAGATGCTCCAGTGGTAGTATCCACATTCGTTATCATGACTAAGTCCCCTACTTCATATTTATATCCTTCCTTTCGTTTTTCATCGAATTTCCTTTTATTATATAGTTGTGATGTAGTCATATCCTCTAAAGCTTTTTCTCTGACCCCTTCCAAATCTCTTATTTCATTTCCCAATATATAAGTTTGTAGATATTCTTTAATCTTATCCTGTACTTATCCCCTTTGTTCTACTCCATATAATAACATCGAAGGTGTTACCTTACTACTTTTGCTAATTGTATTATTCAGAGCAAACTCTACTTGATCTAATACCTGATCCCAATTTTTCTCTTCACTCGTAACTTTGAAGTTACTGTTATAATAGTTCGAATCATTCTTTCCACTTGTCCATTCGCTCGCGGACAACCACTTGCCGTTAAGATATGATGGATTAAGTTATCTTTTGTGAACTTACTAAACTGCTCTGCCGTAAAACAACTTCCCCTATCAGTGATCAGCCGAACTGGTCTACTGAATTGTTGAAAATACTTTTTTAAACAATTTATGCTTTCTATAGCACTCGTAGATTTTGTAGCATATAACTTTACAAACTTCGTAAAGGCATCTATAACAACCAATATATGTTTTTTCCGTCTTGCAGTTATTTCTAAGGGTCCTAAATGATCTGCATGTATTGTGTCAAACGGCTTGTTCCCTTTGGGAATTGGAAGCAGATACCCTTCTTTTCTCCCCGAATGCGGGTTAAAACTTATACACTTCAAACAATTTTGGAAAACCGACGCGACGGTGCGTTCTTCAACCCAAATGGAACTCGCAAGTATTCGTACTGACCTAACGGAGTTATAAAGCTAGTATATTTTGATTCATGGGACATTTTAATCTGATGAAATCCGCTCTTCAGATCCAATATAGTGAAAATATTTTTTCCTTCAAGCCCGTCAATTAAATCTTCCATAATAGGTAAAGGATAGTTTTCCCTAACTGTAACTTTATTTAAAGTCCGAAAATCTATGCATAGTCTCAAATCCTCACTATTCTTTTTCCTAACTAAAACTATTGGAGAACAATACGGTGACGTACTTGAATTATTTGTTTCTCCATTGAATCATTTAAGATACTACGTAATTTATCCTTTTCCGTATACGCTAGCCTACGAGGAGTACATGAGAAATAATCATCCTTATCTAATGTTAATTGCATCTCCACTTTAACCTTTGGTTCTACATTAGTATTCAAGTTAGCTAAATATTTACATATTAACCAAATCAATTACTTGTAACTTGTCTTCAAGTTTCACCTTTTCGCATATTTCTAAATTCATTTCCTTATCCGATACTACATTTATATTAAGAATTTGTTTTGAAAAATTATCATCTTTAGATAATGGCTTTATGTTGTTTTCTTTCCCAATTGTCAATCTGACCTCAGACTCATTCAAAAATTGTCTACCAATTAAAACATCATCTACCATGGTGGCATTGTCGACAACTAAAAACTTAATTTTAAATATTTCTTCGTTAATATCAATAAAGGTTGTGAAATGACCAATTGGCACTAGCTCTGTTCCATTTATTCCATATAACCTTTTCTCTAATTTTTCACCTTCATCAAGTGTACCAACAAATTTTCTTTTGATTAAATTTACTGAGCTACCCGTGTCAATTAATCCTTCGCAATTATACCATACGTATTTAGAACTATTACTATTATTTATAAGAATTTTAATTTTACAAAGAGGATCTGTTACCTTAATTTCACTTATTATATTAATATCTGACCTCTTACTCTCCATTGCTTTTCCTGTCTTTGCTGACTGGTCTGCTAACTTCGGACAGTTTCTCCTTATATGTTGTCCAGAGCCGCATTCAAAACATGAACCTGGTGCCCAATTGCCTTTACATTCGCTGGATAAATGACCATTTTTCCCACATATATAGCACTTCTTCACCAGTTCTTGTCTTTTCTGGGTCGATCCTGACGTTGGCGTAATATAATCCTTTTGCTTCACTCCTGATAGTGATATTAAAACTGCTTCTTTTGATTTAAACTGCTGCATTTTAGCTTGGTTTCTGATGACGTGACTATTTATTCCTTCGATTATATATTCGATAGTTTCTTCCTCGTTTAATTGTAAGTTGTTGGCTAACATGACTTGATATGGGCAGTTTTGTCGCCTGTTTACATGCCAGAATTTAATGAAACAGACTGGATGCAAGCAGCAAAAGAATTTAATAATAAATGGCAAATGCCCAATTGTGTGGGGTGCATGGATGTCAAGCATGTACAAATTCAGGCTCCACCTAACTCTGGCAGTAAATATTATAATTACAAAAAATTCCATAGTATTTTGCTATTTGGAGTATGCGATGCTAATTATACATTTACGGCTGTTGATGTTGGCGATTTAGGTAGCCAGAGTGATGGTGGAGTACTTGGCGCTTCTAATTTCGGAAAGAAACTTCTTGCCAATAAATTAAGCTTGCCGCCTCCTGCAAAATTACCAAATATGCAGCAGGAATTCCAACATTATTTTGTAGGTGACAGTGCATTTCCTCTGAGGTGCAATTTGACGCGGCATACCCGAGGCAATTACTTTCCATTGACAAAGATGTATTCAATTACAGACTGTCAAGTGCCCGTAGGGTGATCGAGAACACATTTGGTATTCTTGTCGCACGTTGGCGTGTTCTTAGAAATTCTTTCGATTTTTATCCAGGTAATGCAGAAAAACTAGTTTTGGCATGTACAGTGTTGCATAATTATCTGAAAATTACGGAAAATGTTAATTCCGATGGCGAGCCCATGTCCAAATCATTATGTCGATACAGAAAATGAAAACTACGAAATTGGGGAAGGTTCGTGGCGAAGAGAAACAGACTCCGTACTAACTGCAGTTCGTAGATTTAGTAGCAACAATTCAACAAGAGAAGCTTTTTTGAGCCGACTTCATTTGACAAATTATTTTTTAAATGAAAGAAAAGTACCTTTCCAACCCCATGCAAATTGAAAAATGAAATACATAACAAAGAAATTTTTTGAATGAAATAAACAAACTTGAACAGAACTAATTTATATTTTGTTAACTTGGTTTTTCACCTCACATAAGTATTGCAACATTACAATTTTATTATGATTTTTCTGCTGCATTGGCAATTTTTTCAGTTTTAGAAGCATGCTCCTTAAGAACAGCTCATCCTCATCATCTAGGCACTGTTGGGTTGTTTGGGACTGCATAAATGTCGGGGCAGCCGACAGGGTTTCAAGAAATTTTTCTTGGACTTCGCCCCGCATTTCCGCTGCTTTTTTCGGAGTTTTTCTTGTTGAGGCGTCCGAACTTTGGGTCGTAATTTCCTGTGAAAATCCACTTGGGGGAGAGAAGTCCATATATGCAGGCGCATCTGACTCGTCCATAGTGTCCTCACTATAATTTCCTAGTTTTCTTAAAATATTATAAATTCGTAATTGAAATTTCATAATATGAAAAATGCATACTTCCTAGGCTTCAACATGTCCCTTAAAAATGACATGTTGGAGGAAAAAGCCCAGCCATCTCTTTCGGTGGGATCCTCTGCCGCTGGCCCAGACAGACAGACTTCTTTCGTAAGTTTCTCGAATAGCAGTCCCTCAGCTGCTTCCATTTTTTTGCAGTTGTCGACTAAAAAAATTGTATACATACATTCAAAATTACAATTTTCAAACTATTACCTGTTAAATTATGTTTGGCAGCTATATCTACCCAGGTTTTTAGTTTCCTTTTCACTTTTTTGTAATGAGGATGCCCCAAATCATATAAAATGTTGCTTTTTTTAATCTCTTCGATATTTAAATTCGACAATTCGATGTTTAAATTTTCCTAAAAAATAATTTGAATATTTATTAATTGAATTGGCAGAGGGTTGGTAAGGAACTACATCGTGAAATGGGTCGCTGAGGAACACCGGAGACGGTGGGACGCTATGACCACCTGTAGGCAGGCTAAGATGGTGCTTACGTTGCCGATTACCGCAGCCAGAAGAAGGATCCTGCCTATGCAAAGGAGAACCCTCAGATGGTTGGTGGCACTGATTACAGGACACGGATGTTTCAGGTATCACCTAAAAAGAATGGGAATTCTGGAGGATGACACCTGTCGGACGTGCCTGGAGGAACCTGAGACGGCCACACACATAGTGTGTCACTGTCCGGCGGTGGCGAGGAAAAGGGCTGCCATAACTGGACTCCATTGGATGGAGGACATGAGGCAGACTCCCTTCAATCAGCTGCTTGCGATAACTAGGGGAGTCGAAGTAAGGGAGCAATGGGACAACCCACTGCAACCCCAATAAGATGACTCTAGGCAGAGGGACGAAAAGGGACCCGCAAATAGTGGTCTGATTCGATATCCCTCGAAAATCTATATATACGAGGTGTGGCTATTAAATAACGAGACTGACGCTGCTACAGAAAAAGTGTGCATGCGCCAAACGCCAGCAACCAACAGCTGTTATCGTGAAGCCTTCTCTTTCGAATGTAGTGCCTCTCGCTTCTGTAAACAAATCAGTACAGCCGCAGCCTTCGTTCGCGTTAGAGTTGTTTTTTTGTTACGCCGGAAAAATGTTAAGTGTAACAGTAGAGCAACGCATTGTCGCAACACATTCCGCATTGTTTGTTTAGAGGTTTCTAGCCAAATTCAGCATCCCAGTGTTAGACCATCCGCCTTATTCGCCGGATCTTGCGCCGTGCGACTTCTATCTGTTTCCTAAGGTGAAATCTGCATTAAAAAGAACAAGATTTGAGTCTGTTGAAGCTGTGAAAGAGAAAGCGGCACGCGTCCTGAAGGAGCTGACAGAAAAAGACTTCCAGCATTGTTTCGAACAATGGAAGATTCTCATGGAGCGTTGTAGGGATAGAGGAGGGGTGTATATTGAAGGTGATAACAAGTAAAAATGTATGAAATAAAAATAAAATGTTTTACAGCGTCAGTCTCGTTATTTAATAGCCACACCTCGTATATATATATAATTGAATAAATAAATATACTTTAAGAACATTATATAACCATATTTATGCAAAACAAATTTAAAATAACCTTTTCTTAACTCACCTTTTTGATTTGAATAAAACACCAATGCAAACTGTCACCGTACGCACACCAAAAGTTCAAATGTTCTCAACTTTTAGCAACGGATTTTTCTGCGATTTCAGTGCACTGCGAAACACGTTCCGTTTAAAAAAGTTATACTGAACTAAGCAGTACATTTTTGTATACGGAACGATCGCACAGTATATTGGCTCCGCCATTATTGTTTACAAAAGTAGAAGTACATTTATGTTGAATATGAGTTTTCTTGTACATTTTTTTGTAATGGCAGAGAGTAATCAGAGTAAGTACCAGTTTGGAATTAAAATAAAAAATGTGTTTATTTGGTGTTAATATTAATTTATTATTACGAAATTCCTGTTTTTGACAATCTTTAGCTGCAAAACTTTTTCTATATTATTTGTAACATAATGTATAATTTTGTAGTTACACGATACTTGGAATAGCAGTTGGGGTAATGGCTACTGTTGAAACAGTACGAACCGCAGATGACCATAGTGAGGATGAGGATCTGCTCTTCTATTTTGCTGGTAGAGAAGGTCTAAGGAACAAAATTCCTAGAAGCGAAAAATATGCGGAAATTATCGTACCACAAATGAGTGATGAAACTTTTAAATCGCATTTCCGGTATTATTTTTACTTTTTAACAGTACAGTACATCTAAATTTTGCTAATCATAATAAATCATTATACCAGAGTGAACAGAGGTACATTCGAATTTCTTTTAAACTTGCTTGGGTCTGATTTAAAAAGACAGTCAAGTTCCGAAAGGCGGGCGATACCACCTGAGAAACAACTGTTCATTGCTTTATGGTCGATGGCAACGCCTAGTTCATACAGGCAACTTTTTATAAATAATAAAATTTTAAAGAAATTGTTGTTTGTACTACTGAGTTTTTCCCTGAAGACGGCAGATTAGGTGACAAAGCCTATCGCATCCAAAAGCACATTATGGTGCCTTATAGATTTAATGAACATTTTGACGATGCCTCAATACTCTATAATATTGCACATTCAAGAGCAAGAATGACGATCGAACGTGCTTTTGGGTTGTTAAAAGGAAGATGTGTTGAAGACAACATTTCAGTCTTAACAAAAGAAAAAAAAAACAACATTTCAGTTCGCTTTATATACTAATTAGTCCAGTCGTGAGGGAAAAATGTTAATGAAACCCTCCAACAAAATGTTAACTCTCCAATTTTTTTTGTAAATAATAGTTTTTAGTGAGTAGAATATGTTAAAAAAAAGTTTCGGAAAATTGGTTGTACGCTACCCCCAAAAACAACCCCCTAAAAACAGGAAAATCAGTTTTTTACTAATATCTCTTATACAGTAAGTCTTATCATAAAAAAGTGTTTACAAAGTTTGTAGATTAAGCGATTATCTACAAAAAATGATATTATACATTTTTTCGTACGAAGTGCCGTTCATGAGATATCGCCATTTTAAAGATTTAAAATATTCACATCCCCTAATTTGCAACTTGTATAGGTCATCAGACGTTCCATAAATTCTCTATTGGACTACTTGGCTAATATTTTCAGGGGTGATTCCTGGATGTATTTGGAATAAAAATTTGTTCTAGAGAGGGGGCTATCCCCACTATCCCCTAAGATACAGGGTGTTTACGAAAGAAGAAAATGTTTTTTTTTTTAAATTTACTCAAATTTGAATAACTTCTATACTAATTATCGTATAGCAACCTAATTAGGCTCATCTTTTAGCTAAATGTGTGCTATTTTATTTGATATAAAGAACAAAAACTTGAGTGACTCCGTTTAGAAGATATGTTGGTTCAAAGTATGAGCAAAATGTGAAAACGAAGAATATTGGGAATTTGCTCAATGCTCTTTTCTTTTTTTCACTTACTTATACAAACATACTTTTATACATTTTTTTGGTTGTTTATATATGTGAACCCATTTGTTTCTGGTGTAGTAAATAAAATTGAATTAATAAGACTTACTGTTTAAGAGATATTAGTAAAAAACTGATTTTCCTGTTTTTAGGGGGTTATTTTTGGGGGTAGCGTACAACCAATTTTCCGAAACTTTTTTTTAACATATTCTACTCACTAAAAACTATTATTTACAAAAAACATTAGAGAGTTAACATTTTGTTAGAGGTCAAAAGCCCTAACAAATGGACTATAATTAAGATTATATAAACAAAAACACTTCAAAAAATGAAGCTAAACATTTCAGTTACTTTGGGCACTTTCGAGAATTCACCATGTTCGTCATGTTCGAAAATTGATTACTTGCCACAAGTCACCACTCACCATGTTCTAATATTCACCAGGTAAGGTAACCAGAGTCTCGCCACAAGGTAAGGGGGTTAGTAATCAATGGTAGATTAAGTTCCGGTTCGACCGGTAGCTACCATGGTGAATTATCGAAAATGCCCTTTATATCCTTGATTAATTTATTTTGTGGAAGGTTTGCATGATGCGTTATCAGCAAGTTTAATAATCGCACTTGCAAGTTGATTTAAAGCCGCCAGGGTTTCTTTATGTTCCGCTTTCCTTTCTTGCTCTCGTTTTTTTCTCTGTTGGATGATTTCTGACAATAATTCCACGTTCTTCCTTTTTTTATTTAACGTTGGTGGTTCTTCTACTTCTATAAAAAAATATTAATAAAATTTAGTTAAATATATTATATTGTATTAGAACTACCATTTTTTCCTACTAGTTCTGATCCAGCCACTGATAAAGGGGTGATCCATTTGTTAACTTCCACCATAAATTTAGTCATTATAACTTTTGCACATTTAATTATCATCATTATCAATTATCACTTTTGCACATTAAAATTTCTCATCAGCAAATAATTTTGCATTTTGTTTGTTATCACCTAATTTCAATTGCGCGCAGATTTTCACGAATCTTTTCACGGCTCATATTACTGTCTGGCACTGATATGATCTGTGAGAAACCTAAAAACGGAATTTGCTTGGTGCATTGCTCACGGATCATGTTATCACCTGCAGCCGATGGGATTCGTGAGAATCTGCCGAATTGCACTTCAACTTTGAATTTGCACTTTTAGTTAAGGATTTTAGCTTTAGGAAAATTGTAAATATATACTAAGAATTAAGCTAATAAATGGTCACTTCATAATCAGACTTCAGAGAGTTCACTTCAATTTCTTTATTATTCAAGGTGTTGTAGCAGTTGAAGAGCTGCTGCAACTAATAATCATTTTGTTTGCAGATTTCTTGACTTGGTGTAGTGGCGTAAGAGCCATTTGCATCGTTCATTAAGGTTGTAGTAGTTTAAGAGCTGCTGCAACAATTCACCATCTTGTTGATATAGTGCACTGGTTTAAGAGCCACTGCACTTTATCATTGAAAACTACCTTCTGACACGGTTGTTCACCTGGTGTAGCGGTCCAAGAGCCACTGCATCCAACATCTTGAGGCTAAGGCGCACTCGCCCTAGACTCACGGATGGATAAAAGAATCCAATCGAAAACACCATTTTTCCTCTGAAAATAGTTCATCCATCGGCTGTAAATATATAATTTATTCTTTAATATTGGAAATAATGTTAATACTAGAAACTTATATAGGTATTTAGACGTTGTAAATGTATAATATTGTAATATTACTTACATTAAAATATTTCCATGTTATTTTTGTTCCCGGGTTTATTTAATGCGTCTTTTAATGATTTGTAATGCCTTTTTAAGGTATCCATTTTGGAAATACATTTTTTCATCGATATAGGAGGCAAATTCTTTTGCGCTCTTATATCACTCATATTTTGCTCTACATCCTTCCAAACCACTGATTTGGGTATTTTTTCGTCCAAAAAATTTTCTTGATTGTTGTTATAACAATCAATCAAGAGAAACACTTCGGCTTCCAACCAATTATATTTACCTGTAAAATGATGAGTTTCCAAGAAAATATGGAAAACTAAATAATTATTTAAAAATATCGAAAATTTTCAAATTTTACCGATATCTGCACTGTTGTCTGATGATGAGTAGTCATCAGGTGAAGATCTTGTATATTCATATTTTCCTATTAGAAATAAACAAATTTAGTATAATTATCTTTTAGTTAACACACATTAAATTTCCTTACCTTTTAGAGCATCTTCTAGCAAAGAAATCGCGAAAACAATATCTGGAAAGAAAAATTTATAAATTTTTATGAAAAGTTAGGTTAAATTTTTATTTATAAATAATTTACCATTTGCGGCTTTATCGGCAGTTTCTTCGTCTAGTAATATTTCATACGAAATATTAGAAGAACTATCAATTATAGTTAATTTGCTTGCCATATTTTACTGCTCACGATTAAATTTTTTTACAGCCACGATGCACATCTATCAAAACCTGTTGAAACTACTGGGAGTACATTACCTCTTTCAAAGCAGTAGTCCCAGCCAGTAGTAAAAAGGGGAATATTCATGACGTCATGAATGTTCCCAGAGCACTGCGAGGGGGCACTGTTTGGTGAAAACGGAACGACAAAACTAGGGCAGTGCTCCCAGTATATTACGGAACGCACTCAACATTTCTTTTCCAGGCGATTTAATTTCGGGGACGTTTTTTTCGAATTTATATTCAATTCATGACTTTGACCCAAATTTTCCGCGTTTGAAGTAGAGAGTATGGCAGGAACTTAAGTGTTAACTTCTCTGCCGATATTTTCTATAGTTTCTGAAGACACGAATCTCACGAATCTTATTTTGTATAATGTTTGAAATTTTCTCTTACCTTCCTGATCAGTACTTTCTACCTCATCCTCTGTCGGGTGATAAGAATTATGTAGTATTATCTGTATAATATGGATCTTCCTCCGTGTCCGAAGAATCTTGTTGGTTTTCGTTACCAAAAGATAATCCAACTCCCACGGATTTGTGCTCCCGTATTTTGCTCATAATATAGATTATGTATACACCCAGGAATTAACTTAAAATGTAGTATTTAAACACGTTTTTGATTCAAATAAAAATTAACCACTCGTTTCACCAGTAGCTTTCACACAATAGCGTCGCAATATTATCTTTCTTTTCGTTTTGGGGGAATCCCCTTATCTTAAAACAATGTTGTACCAAAAATTACTCAGAAAGATAAGACAATGTAATCCTTTCTGTGCGAAGAAAAAGGAAAGTAAAAATCTATTCATTCTAATCTATTCATATACGCGCTCCGGAATGGCGAGAGGGCGGAGCAACGGCAAACTACACAAACACATGCAGAGCAGGAAGTACACGAAGATGGTACATGAATTCACACAAGCAAAATAAAAGTCCAGACGGCACAAAAAATTGCGGAGAAGAGATATCAGTGCGTCACTTTCACACTTCGTGAAATAACATTTCTTTATTTACCCCCTCTTTCTTCGATTTTTGTTTTGTTTTTAAATTGAATTTTGTCTCGCTTGCACCTTGTCGATTGATATATTCACTCGCAAGGGAGCTTATGGGAAATTTTGAGAGTGTCGTATCTTTGTGGGTAATTTTTGATATAACTCTTCTCCGCATTACACGTGGGACTTACTTAATTTCTTTTCTTCAATGTGGACCCAGCTGAACAGCGTGTACCAGCCAAGTACACCAGCGCATATGCAACTTCAGAGAAAGTTCTAGTTTTAATAAGAAGCCTCTAGCCAGGACAAGTCTTGTCGATTGATATATTCACTCGCCAGGGAGCTTATGGGAAATTTTGAGAGCGTCGTATCTTTGTGGGTAATTTTTGGTTGTACTATGAGTTGCCAGATTAAACAAAAATAAAGATTTTGTCTAAAGGTGGATTTTTTAATATTAATGTGGTTAAAAGGTTAAGGTTTTAATTTGATTTTAAACTATTTCGTACGCAGCCTAAGGCACAGATACATATAGATCACTTCTCCAGATTTTTTGGAAATAATGTGATCCAAGTGACACTGATTAACATAGATCACTTTTGCACGGAGCAAAAAGCTTTAATTGAATAAAATAGATATAGCTACTAACATCTTTTTACCTACAAAGAATATGCTAGTTGCTTGAATCGCTGCGACAAAGTAAATTTGACATATTTAACTGCAGAAATTACGTTATCTCCATTTTGGCACAAATGTCACTTGGATCACTTCTTGGTTCCTCTGCGAACAATTACGAAACGGGCGCCTTTTTATAACGCTTTCTTGGGACCCTCCTTTTGATTTTGTGAAATCCAAACTTTTGCTGCAGCATGCGTTTTATGTATGTAAGTTTCATCTGAAAAGAAAATAGGTCGTTATATTTAATGTAATAACACAAATAAAAAATTGAGATGCATATTATATTAAAATTATACTCAACAAAAACGCTAACTTACCAATATACATGGTGTTCCAAACCACCCGTACCACCCAAATATCTCTGAAATTTGGGATTGAAATAGAAAAACAAAAAACACGTGTTCAATATTTTTTGAAACTCTATCCGACCATACAAAAATGGACCCCCCAAACAACCCTCTCTTTGGGGGGTGGGGGGCAACTTTGGAAATTTAAATGGGACCCTCCATTTTTTGGCAGATTCGGAATCTTCATAAAAAAATATGAAGATTTTGTCCCAAGCATTTTTTACGATTCGCCATAGATAGCGCTGTATTCGGAGGAAAACGTTTTTTATGACTTATTTATTTCCGCCGATTACAGCGCCATCTAAGGCGAATCACAAAAAATGATAAGAATAAAATCTTCATAGTTTTCAAGTTAATAATCAAAATGGCTCTCTACCCCCAAGTTTTTGGAGGGGAAGGGATGCAGAATTGAAAACAAAATTGATGTCAAATGGGGAAAATAGCTCCTTGAACTTTTGGGTCGAGTGGAGGTTTATCATGATGAAATTCGTGCAGTGCATCAGTGGCTTCGGCGCGTCTCCATTTGTATCATGACTCAGGACCTACAGGACAGTAATCATGTTGCGGATAATCGTCTGTTGATATTTTGTTATAGTAGGTTGCCCAGATTTCTACTTTCATTGCAGCGGCGGAATCGACATTGCGCCCGATCGCAAGTCCATAATAGGTGGTCATCTCCACGATCAAAGCCCCCGTGAGTTTTCCAGGACCGCATCCTCCTAATTTATTATCCTTTTTCGCTTTTCCTTTTTTACTGCGCAATTGCGAACCCATTCGCTTTTGCATTAATCATGTGCAAATGTGCGTCAATCATGCACTCTGCTTTTATAATGTCACCGAAATGTTTCAACAATTCCGTAAAGGTTTTCGTATCCCCGTCTCCAATGTATCGTTTGTATAAAAAGCTATGCAAAGTGAGAGCACGCACGAACATTTCTACCATCCCGTCAACTTCCATTCGTCCTGAGCTACCTGTATGGTTTATCGAACAAACTGATTCATGTTCGTCCCACCAAACCATATTCCACAGTGTTTTTTTTTATTTTTCATGTTATTACAACCTTGACAATACCGCGATTTTACAATATCATCAAGTACTTTGTTTGTTTGGTTTCCAATCGAGGTCATTACGCCGTAATTAGATGTATGTCCCCTTTTGCTCCAGCTGCCGTCGCCAGAAACTGTCAATTTTCCATCTCCTGTCTCACTGTTTTTCGTTTCCTTTTTTTCTTCTTCGTCAGCTTTTTTTAATACAGTCTCGAAAACACTTCTGCAAGCGATGTACACATTGTGTAGAAAAGTTAGTTTGACAATCCTAGGCTAAGATCCATCACCGAACAGAAGCAATTGATTCCTTGCAGTCCAACTCCTTAAAGTCGCATCACAAGAACCAATTTTCGATTAATTTCATATGATTTGTTTCCGATTCGGGGAGACGAATGAATAAACTTCTCGCCACACTCGCACTTGATAGTCAATTTGAATCCCAAACCTTGCTCTCCATTTTTTCCAAAGTCCACCGCACCATCGCACTCTTTACATTTTAAACGATTCGAAAGTTCCGAAAAAGCTCCGAAAAAATTCAAAATCACATACGTCGCCGTAACTGTGATCGTTGGGTTGAATTCGCTCGACGTAGACAATTTCTTTGCCGATGTGCTTGTGTACGACATCCCAGCGGGAAATGGAATCATACCAAGACTCATGATGGTGGCATTTTTTGGAAGGCGGAAAGGCTTTCCTTTTGGCATTCCGCTCCATATCTTTTTTGTGAAGCCATGTCATTAGGAGGAATGAGTTGAAAAGCTCTAAAAGCTCATTATCCTTCCCCACGCATTCCCGGTAACAGCGAGCAATAATAATAAGAGTGATGAGCTAGAGCAAATTTTCAAAAATGTTTCAATGCCCGAGATTATATGAGACTTTTGACACATCATTTAGAAAGCCAAAACAAAGGTTCATGCCAATTTTCAGCTTATTACCTCAAATTCCGAGGTCAAACTGTAATTTGACAAGTAAATGCAGAAAAGTGAAATTGTTATGTTCCGTAGCGTATGGCTCTTGTCGGGACCCGTCGTGTCTCAATTCAATGTCCGAGGATACACCCATTAACCCTGAGTTGAACGATGATAACGCCGACCACCTTTCATTATTCTCTTCTGAGATGATTACAGATGAAGATGGCAATATGAAAGAAGTGGAAATAGAAGAGTTATAGAGATAATCAATAAAATTATTTCATAACCTGTAACCTATGGACTAGGCCTACTGGGGATACCATGCAAAAAGGCTGCTTGAGTTCTACTTCCAAGGTGGTGAGGAAAAGAATGCAGCGCGATGCTCGAGTTTTCTCAGCCCCATATCTCGAAACCTATTGATTCTACGTAAATTCTGTACAAGACAGTTTTATGCAGATTTGTCTAATGAACAAAGTTTACTCAACCAAAATTTGCGTAAAGCCGATAATTTACGAGATATTTGCGGAAAACTGATTTTTGTGACCTTTGACCTCTAATATCTCAAGACGCGGACACGAGATTATATGTGACTTTTGACACATCATGTAAAATGCCAAAACAAAGCTTCATGCCAATTTTCAGCTTATTACCTCAAATTCCGAGGTGAAACCCTAATTTGACTGAACTATAAAGAAAATACATCAAATGGATTTGTATAATTTAATATTTCATTTCTAGGGATTCGAAGAAGCTCGTGGTTACTTAGATTGGTCTCTGGGAATTCATGGGATTAGAATAGAATTTTTAACTGAGCGTGGATGTAAACGGACAGCTACAGTGAGTGTAAAAAGTCATCGTACAGGCGCGTTTTTCTAAGAAAAATGTATCTATCTTTTAAGTATTGTATTTGTTTAAAAAAACGATTTATAACAAAATGTTAACCAGAGCCCGTACAATACTACTGGTATAAAAGAAAATAAATAATAAAACCATTTTCTAGGAAAACAACAAAACATCACTTCAAACTCCAAATTTATTGCGCAAAAAGTCATCGTACACCTGCAAATAAATTAATGTTTATAGGACCAAAGTCTTGAATTGAGGGCGGTATGTTTTGGATATTGTCCTGCATAAACACATACTTTTTCCCAAGCCTCATTTTTCGTATGCTTTCGGGTAAATTTTGCTTTATTATGTTTATGTACATCCTATGATCCATTATCCCCTTTATAAAGTGCAATGTACCGACTCCATTCGCACTCATACAACCCCACACTATTAATGAACCGCCACCATGTTTAACGGTTCCGCATAAGTTTTTCTTTTCCAGTTCACAATTTGTTTTTCTCCAGACTTTTATTCTGCCATCGGAACCGAATAAATTAAATTTACTTTCATCCGTAAATACTACACGTTCCCAAAACTTAGGAGATATGTTTTTGTACTTTTTAGCAAATGTTAGACGTTTTTTTCTATTCTTTTCATTGACAAAATATTTTTTTCTTGCAACTCTTCCGTGATAACCATTCTTTCTAAGCACATATCTAACAGTACTACTTGATACGCATACTCTAAATGTTTCTTCTATATTTACAGCAATCCTAGGGGTACTCAATTTTGGATCCTTTTTAATATTCCTTACAACAAATCGCCGAATACTTTCGGTTACTTTTTTTGGTCGACCACTTCTAAATTTGTTTTGAACTGTTTTTTGTTGAACATATCTCTTTATTATATATTGCACAGTAGAACGAGGTCGCTTAATAATTTTGGCTATTTCACTTAACGATTTAGACTGTTTATGGATATTAATAATTATCCTTCTTTCCTTTTCCGTAGTTTCTTTTCTTTTTTCAGCCATGTGAACTAAATGTTATGTTATTTAACGTTCCACGTTTATTAAAAGAACTCAAACCACTAACTAACTGAAGTATCAGGACGCGAGGACTTTATCATAAAAGTAAAAAAAATTAAACCTAAAGTTAACAGTAAAACGGTTTTCTTAGAAACATATTGTTCTGTACGATGACTTTTTGCGCAATAAATTTGGAGTTTGAAGTGATGTTTTGTTGTTTTCCTAGAAAATGGTTTTATTATTTATTTTCTTTTATATCAGTAGTATTGTACGGGCTCTGGTTAACATTTTGTTATAAATCGTTTTTTTAAACAAATACAATACTTAAAAGATAGATACATTTTTCTTAGAAAAACGCGCCTGTACGATGACTTTTTACACTCACTGTACTTATTTGCCCCAAGTGGAAACTGAACAAGGTCTATTACACATTACATTAATTTTATTTATTATTAAAAGCTTATTTTAATATTAACATGAAATTTAGGATGGGATCAAACCCAGACAATAGATTCTCTGCTTCAGAAAGGTGGCTATCGTGCAGCCATTACTCCGGACACTCGTAAATCAATTAAATTGACACGCTATAGATCGCAAGAAATACAAATGGGCTACAACGAATATCGTGAATTGTTGGAACGTCAGGCGCAGTACGGAAAAGTGCAATGCTAGCGACAAATTATGAAATAAAACGCAAGAGGATGTAATTGCAACTTCCTGAAACTCTTACTATTGTTTTCTTGTTTATTTATCTTCTTACTATATTTTTTGGTTGCTGTAATTCAATTCGTAGTTCTTAACTTGCATTATACTTTATCTCCCATGTTTAAAAAAACTAAGAATATTCCTGCTTATCCTTTTTTGAATTAAAAATGTCTATGTATAACCACCAGAAACTGTATAAAAACAAGGAAAGTTCAAATTTTGTTTAGATTGTAAGAAATTTTAAGAAATCATTTTTCTTAGGTTTTAACTGGATTCTTTTTTTTTTACTAAAAGTATATTTTTCCACTTGGATATTTTTTTCTTGCGTAGAAAATAGAAATTATGTAATTCATTGTATTTTTGAATTTTTTTATTATGATTTTATTTTGAAAAATAATGGAAGTTATTAAGATAATTGCAATTGCACTGGCAAAATGGCAGAAATGCCTTGGGAAAAGTCGAAAAATTATAAAAGAAGCGTTGGCACAAAGGGATTAATAATTTTATTTTTTTAATACTAACATAAATTATCAAATAAAGAATCTCTAATAATGTAGAGATCAGTTGATTAAAAAACGTCTCAAAATCTTAAACCAGCGTCCTTCGTAAATACCCAATATTTTCGAATTATAAATTTTGTTCGGTTTTCTTTAACTTGGATTTTTTATTAGTGTTATTTAAATATTCCATTCAAAAATAATAATAACACAAATAATCCCAGGCAGGAAAACTGAAGGGTTTAAAATCTTTAACATACATTTATGCAACATAAATAAACCCAATTTCTAGTAATGTTCATTGACATATTCTCTTACTTAATATGTATATAATGTATTTTTCACGGCGAAATGAAAAAATATGTAACGATGGGTGTTCTTTCGCTTGGAATAAAGATGCAGGTATGCTTTCAATTTTTATTGGCAACACTGCATATTTCCATACGTGCAATTAATGACTTTAACAGAATAGTTATAGAATAGAATAGAGGTACGACAAGGTTTTAAACAAAGGGGATAATTGGGGATAAATGCTTTTGGCTTGACTTATTCCGGTAAGCTAATAAGTGTATGTTAGTTAAGCATTTGCTTTAAAAATTATAATTAATATAATTGAGTAAGTTAAAAGGGAAAAGGGTGCAAGTCTTTGAAGCTACCTTATCCTTCTGTTTTATCCTTTTCCTTTTCAATTCAATAATATTATTTACAATTTGCAAATACTTTTAAGCTCTCAAACCACAACAAGGTCTACACTTACTGGAGAGATCTTAAAAGAAATATCCCAAAAAAAAGAGCACTTCTCCATCATCTAATAAAACAATAAACTATGAAGGATAATTAGTGCTGTTTTTTTTTGGCATAAAATGCGACGATATAAAATGTCTTTTAAATAGTTCTTTTTTACTTTTTCCCATTTCACTCAATATTCAACACTTCAACACTTTTTCGTTTTATCTATTAGCAATATATCGCTCTATTGCATTTTCATTTTCTATTTTTCTATTTTCGCCAAGTTGATGTACTGGTAGGTTCATATTACTTTTTTTTATCTAAAATTAAAACAGATTATACAGTGTTATTGATAAACGGAACTAATATACCTTTCGATAAAAATTTCCATGCATGATTATTGTCATCACTTTTTACATTTTTTTTAATCCGCCAAGTTGGTTTCATTTGGTCGTCTGGTTCCCGTAGCTTTTGTTGCAGTTTTATCTAAAATTGTCAAAAGGAATTAAATAAAACGGATTCTATAGTGTTATTAATAAACTTACATGTTACATTTCTTGATTGCTCGATGTGCTCTTCTATTTACTACATTTTCTTCTCCGATATCCATATCACTGAAATCGGTCTTTATAATTAAACTGGGGGCCGTATTTGGTTGTATTGCCTCTGGGAACTCTATTAACTGTCTATTTACAGGTGGTAAATGTAAAGTTTTATCCGGTTCGCAGTTTGTTCCTTTACATATTTGTAAAAATTTCATGCTCAATATTTTGTTGAAGGTGCATGAAAATTGATACGCCGTGGGGTTATGATTACTACCTCCTCGACGTCGGATTAATGCGAAGCCATTTTCCAGCCCGTCTTGATTTAGATTTCTTGTTAGAAGAAAATCTATTCCTTTGGATTTCAGTTTTTCCTGTAGACTTAATAGGCTAGTAATAGCAATTTGCCACCCCATTACGAACTTAACGGAATTTGTAACATCCTTGTTCTGTTTTTCTACAATTCTTAACTCTCGCAAGAACTTTTGCATATTGGTTAAATGTTCCAATTGCTTTCCTGTTCCGTTAAAAGGTCGCCTGAACTCTTTTGCTTACGAAAATGTTAAAGAGTTGAAAATATCAAACAATTTATCAAATTTTTCTACAAGCTCGGCTATATAAATAGCCGTTGAAGAGCATTGATTTGTGCTGACTTGTGTGTAAATTCCTGCTGCCACACTTGCACTAATCACCTGCGTAGCTAATTTTACTTTCATTTTTTGAAAGAATTCGGATTTATATGCTCTGGGTTTAGTTTGGGAGCTAACCTGAAAGTGTGCTCTCTGTCCCATTCTGCAAATTTTCTTATATCTTGCCACTTTGCAGTTTTATATTCTTCAAAGAAGAAATTTTTCGTAAGTAAATTGTTTCTTAAACTCTTTATTAAGTGTGGCGGATCAAAGAAGAATAATATATCCTGATGATTTACTTTAAATGATGTTTTCGCTGCAGTAATATTTAATAATTTTGCGACTCCAATAAAGTTTGATCCTTGGTCGCATACTATAGCCTGCGGATGAAGCCCAACTCGTTGCAATTTATTTATTGTTTCTAGTACTAAGTCTCTTGCTTGAGCACTGGGACAAGTCGTGTTAACGAAAATATAACCCAAGAAATGTTTATAACTATGGGTTATGCCTCTGGCCATCAAAACAAAAGCATTTTTGGATACCAAGTTATTTTTTGTTAGTCCGTTATCTTCCAGGCCTATAATCTCACCTTTCTTTCTATCGTAGAACAGGTTTTCTTTAATTGCCATTTCGTCAAACGCAACTATGCAATATTTTGCTATTTCTGGCAGTGTTTCTATTTTAAGCTGTCATGCTTTGAAGTAAGCATCATTTAATCCTGGCCCTGAAGGCCAGCTTTTTACATAACTCCTTAACGTTGATGCAGCTGGTAATATTATTGTTTTCGCCAAAAAATTATAAGCAGTGGGCGCTAAAAAGTATAAGCTTAACGCAAACTGCTTTAGGTCATGTTCATAATATTGACCTTTCTTTTTCCTCATGGAATTTTTAATTTGGCATTCAACAAGATTTGCTAAGTCTTTTGGTAGCAAATCATGTGCCTCACGTATAAAGCTTTCCCTTGTTCTTTTCTTTTATAGGGTGCTTATAATTTTATTTTTTTCTTCAATTTGCTTCTGAAGCTCTTTTATCTGTTCTTTCAATTTACTTTTTCTGGGCGTACATAGTGATAATGAACGCTCAGTTTGGGTGGTGGCAATGACTTTTTTTTTCTTAGGGTTGGGAATATTTTCCTCATTCTCTTCCAATTGTGATTTTCTTTTAAAGGCTATGTTGTTTGCTTTATTTATGTTTGGTAAATTTATTACTGAAAGCACTTTAAATTTACTAGTATCGCATTGTGATTCTGCGATTGTTTCCTCAGGTTTTTTTAAGATTTCAGTATCCAAATTTGAAGAGATGACTGGTTTATCTTCTTCTAAGAATTGTTCTTCGCAAACAGTTTCCTCCTTTACTGTTGTCGCGTCCTTGTGTATTTGATCTGTCAAATGAATTTCCTATATTACACGCAACACGCAACAAATATTTCAAGGAACAAATAACACGAAATAAAAATATGAAAATGATAATGGATGATTTGGATAGGTTATGGAAATGTTAAAATAAAAAAAAAACGTGAAAAGAGAAAGAAAAGAAAAGAAAAAAGGTGTGGTATGGATAGATAATGGAAATGTTGAAATAATAAGAAAGCGTGAAAAGAGAAAGAAAAGAAAAGAAATAGAAAATTAGACTTTGTGCTAATCTATAGAGAAGCAATATTACATTGACATTAGAAATGAAATACCAGAACAGTTCCAAATCGGAGAAGCTAGTTTTCGGCTGGCAATTTGGAATAGCTCCAGGTAGAAGACGACGTTCGCCTTTGGTGAACATATTGCTGGCGAAATGTGCTCCACAAATCTTCATGTAGCTTCGCTTTTTCACCTCGTTGTGCATAGGTTTTCCTATTATTTGCAGCCAAAGCAATGCGCTGTTAGTAATAATTATTGCTGATTTTGTCCATTAGATATATATAACAAGCTAACTTACCCATTTTCGTCTCTTGGAAATGCGAATAACGGTTGCTTTTTATCCCATACGCAGTTTTGAAAGACGCACTGATACCTCTGGCAGGGCATGTTTTGTGTTTATAATTACCACTGTACAAAAAGGGTAAATAGGCTAAAGCCTTTTATTTAAAGAAGTATGGCAAGTCTGTTGATAGGTTTTGGTTGGACGAATAAATCATTCAATATAGCCAATAAATTACGGCTCCCGCATGGATCCAGTGTCTTGCAAGCAGGACCCTAAAGCCTGGATCCCAATGCATCCGCACCGTTCCGATCCGCTAAGCTGTCAAAGTTAAAATTCGAAGTTTCCTTAGAATTTATATGGCGATTCGGAAAGGTGATTCCAATGGAGATTACGGATTGGATCGGAATGGAAAAGTTGATTAACTTTCAACTTTTTCGGAATGCTACGGAAAGCATAACCTCAAAAGCATATTATAAACGTTGACAGTTAATGTGTAATGTGTGGCAAAAAAATGAATTTAGAGCAGTTTATTGAAGATATTAGAAAACACCCGGAGCTATACAATAAAAGTAACAAAAATTACATGAATGTAAACGAAAAGGAAAAGATATGGAAGGAATTGAGTGAAACATACCAAATAGATGGTAAGGTTTAAGAGTGTTTTGAATAACAAACAACTATGTAAATACATACTTTTATAGCGAAAAAAAATGGAATTCCATTCGAGATAAATATGTAAGGGAAAAGAAGAAGCTCGAGGCTTCATCTGGGTCCGCTGCCAAAGAAACAAATATGTGGGAGCTCTTCCCCTTACTTTCATTTTTAAAAGAAAGTATTAAACCAAGACGAACAAAAAGTTTTTGATATTAATATAATTAATTGTAGAATGAAAGAAAATACGAGATGCGAATCTACTAGCACCTTCACGATAATTCCGAGACTTGGACATTCGAGGCAGACGACTTGGCTGGATGTGCCTTGTCTACAAGTGTAGAAAATTTGGATGTGGACACGCAAGATTCTGGATTGCCTTCCACTAGCACACCTTGTACTAAACGTAAAAAAGGACGTGAAACGGAAGACCAGATTAACAAGGCTTTTCTTGAAACACTGTGTGTATTTTCAAAAAAGCTTAAAGAAACAACAGAGAATAATGAAGATAGCTTGTTTCTAAAACTTATTGAAAAAAAAATGAAGAAAATGAGCGAGGAAGAAAAAAGTAAATTTAAAATGGAAGTTTTAATTAACGCAACTGAAGCAATAAAGAATAGTAACCATGTATAAAGAATAATTAAAATATATTTTATTTTCATTTATATAAAGGTTTAATTTTTATTCCATAACCTATTCCTAATTACACCATATTGAAAAGGAACAGCTCCTTCATTAATAAAATAATCTGCTAAGTTATCACGCTGATTGAAAGCAGTTCGTGTCGCATTGTTAGAGCCAAGTCGAGCTTTACCCGAGACTTTGGACTTCTTGTCGCCACTCACCTTCATGTATAGCATGCTCACTGTCCTCTCGATCTATGAAGTTTGACGGGATGTACCTACTCTCAGTGTCGTTGAGCTTAATGAAGTTATGCAACGCGACTGCAGCTAGTACCACTCGTTCAGCATTTTCGGGGTGCAAGTTCATTGTGTTTTTCAAAATTCTCCATCGAGAAACTAAAATTCCAAAGCTATTTTCGATAATCCTGCGAGCTCTGGACAGCCGATAATTAAATATTTCTTTGCATTCAGACAAAGCTTTTCCTGGATATGGTCGCATCAAGTTTGTTCGCAGAGGAAATGCTGCATCGCCAACAAAGAAATGTGGACATATCCTACTGCTTTTTGGTAAATTGGCCTCTTTTGGAATAGGTAATTCTCCCTCCAATAGCTGCTTTCCGAAGTTGGATTCCCGTAAGATACCTATGAATAAAGTATCATATATATGTACATATATATAAAACCCATATTTTCCACTTACCACCATCACTTTGGCTTCCATATGCACCTACGCAAATATCGGTGAAGGTATAATTAGCGTCGCATACAGCCAGCAACACAATGCTGAACTCCTTCTTATAATTGAAGAAGCTGGACCCACTATTGGGCGGAGCTTGAATATTAATGTGCTTTCCATCGATAGCACCAATGCAGTGAGGCATATCCCATTTTTCTTCAAATTCTTTCGCAATTAATTTATAATCGACAGAGTTTGGTTTCGATACGTATATAGAAAGAACATTCCAGAGGACATCGCAAGTTTCTAAAATAATACGTCGTACTGTTGTTTTCCCTATTTTGTAGCTGGAGGCCAAAAACCTTGGGGAGACTCCTTGAGACAAATATCTAAATTATAAATATATAAATAAAACATTTTTTTGCCTGAAATGAAATGTGCTTACGATAAAGTAAGAGCAAGCCTGCACTCGAAGTTTATAGGCCGACGTATAGACTTTTTTGTCAAATCTTTTTCCACTAACTTAACGAGAAGATCATATACATTGATTGTCATACGGGTGTGCTGGAAGAACACCTCGGGATCCATTTCCTTCATTGGCAAAAAACTTGCGTTAAAAAACCCTGCTATGTTTCTTGTAAAATTATTTGGGCGAACCCACCAGCGTCTCTTGCTTCTTTGCTTCTTTTTTATGTTTTGATACTCCCGGTACAATTTATAAAGCTCACAAAACAATTCAAAATATTTGAGCAGCTCACTTCTTTCCATTTTGAACGTCACTTTACACACAGAATTGTCAAATCGATTCGATTCAAATTAATCGTAAATAATTCATTTCTTGAATTGCAAATATCTTCACTTTTCTGACAAAAATTGTAAAAAATGTTAACAAATTACTCGAAATTAAGAAGTCGTAAGTTAACATTTTGGGCAACTTTGTCAGAAAAGTGAAAATATCTGCAATTCAAGAAATGCCATATTTACGATTTACGATAATTTGAATCGAATCGTATTCAATAATTAAGGTCCAGAAATGGTGCCAATTTTGAAGGCGTGTCAACTAGTGAGAGACAACAACTCTAGAAGAAGGAATATTGCGGTGATAACGGACACCCAATTCGTTATCAGATATGTAAACGACACCGACGACGTACCGGGGGGTTTGTAAGGTCACAAATGACCAATCTGTGGTCCAAATTTTAAAATTCTAAATAGTGGCGCCAATATGGCGGTACGATTTTGGCAATTACGATTCGCTTTAACTGAAAATCGCTATGTGGGGGTATTACAGGTCGGAAATAATGGATTTTTTGTCAAAATTAGAAATTTCAAAATAGCGCTGGCAATATGGTATGCATACATATAGCGCTGGCAATATGGTATGCATTCAGTCATTTTTGGATTTTACTTTTTACTAAATTCTGGTAAAGTGATTTGTTATGCATACCATATTGCCAGCGCTATTTTGAAATTTCTAATTTTGACAAAAAATCCATTATTTCCGACCTGTAATACCCCCACATAGCGATTTTCAGTTAAAGCGAATCGTAATTGCCAAAATCGTACCGCCATATTGGCGCCACTATTTAGAATTTTAAAATTTGGACCACAGATTGGTCATTTGTGACCTTACAAACCCCCCGGTACCGATTGGGTTCAGAATAGAGCATCACGAGATGTAGACAAACTCGAGAGTCTCGACTCGAGAATCGACTAACATGTTCTCGTCGAGACGAGACCGAAGTTTACTCTCTTCTCGTCGTCGAGACGAGATCTCGTCGAGATATCGTCAGCAAAATAATAGCAAATAAGTCTGGGGTGATAGCACGTAAGTTGCTTCAATCGACCTCTTCATATAAAAATTCAAGACTTTTGTATGAAGAGGTTGATTAAAACAACTTTCGTTCTACCACCCCTGGTAAAATACAATTTTTTCCTTTAGAATTTTTGGTCGAGACTCGGAGGAGACGAGACGAGATTAGGATTGGCAAGATTTGCCGAGAGTCTTAAAAATCACGTCTCGTCTCGGTCTCGTGATGCTCTAGTTTAGAACACATTTGCAAAATTCATCCGCCATATTGACGCCCCATTTTGAATTTTCAAATTTTGACCACAGATTCGTCATTTGTGACCTTAAAAACTCCCCGATACCGATTTTCAATGGAATCGGAACACAATTGCAAAATTTGTTCGCCATCTTGATTTTTTTACAAAATTGTCAGTTTGCATTGTCACGGGAACTCAATGTGTGTGCAAAGTTTCATAAGAATCGGTAAAGTAGAAGTAGTTGAAAAAGCTGTCGCAAGATTTGAACCAAAGAAACAAACAAACAAATATACGAGATGAAGCTAAATAAAAGCATTAATAAAAAAAATTAGGCTTGATTTGGTATAAATAAACAACTTTCGCCAATAAATATTGAAAAAAGTGTATTCCATTGAATTATTTTTGCTTATTAATGAAATTGTTGTTGTTGTTGAAATTGGATTTAAATCCAAATGTATGTCAATCGGTCATAAAAAAAATTAGCAAGTTCATTCTTTTATGACGACTTGTAATAACTTGCCATTAATGGTCATAATCTGGGATGTCATCCCTTAATCGACCAATGCATGATATATTGAACGAGGAATTGCAACATGAATAACATAATAATATGGAAGTGGCTAAGTCAAAATTTAAAAAAAATGAGTTTATCAGTTATTTCGCACCACTATTTCTTTAAACTGAATTTATTCAATGTAATTTTGACGATACAGTCGAAAATGCACCATTAGATAGTGTTTTCTATTTTAATATTATATAGAATTAATTTAGTTTAAAGTAACTGATTCAATTTATTAAAAGTTATAGGCACATACATAAGCGATTTTTCTTGAATTGCAGATATTTAATTTTTCGTCCAACCAAAAACTATCAACATCCGGCCGCTATGTAAACTTAGCGGACGTTTTTAAATAATAACTCAATAACAATGGCACAATTATTTGAATTTAATATCTCAAAACTAAAAACTCATGAAAGACCATATCATAACTTGATTTCAAATATTTATATGTAAATAAAAATGCAAAAAAAAAATTCTAGTTTTTAGTGTTGAGATTCTTCTTAATAAAGACGTTTTTAAATATTTGAGTATAGTAAATCCTCTCCCAATGGTAAAACAACGAGGGTCTTCTCCAAGGATATTTAATTAATTGCACTTTAATGTTTAGTTTTAGTTTAACAACTTTATTTTTAACTTTTACTGTTTATCAACATATAACATAACATTTACTATTACAATCTGTATCTACATATTTTATTATTGATATTCTTATACACATATATTCCTTTGGCTTTATTTTTACTCTTTTATAGGTTTTTTAAAAGGTAACTATAACGACGCGCTTGTTTTTATTTTTATTAACTTATTTAATATCAAACGTCAAGTCTCAAAAATATTATTGTTGTTTTTTTAAAACTACTTGATGCAAGTCGGCTATTTTGTACAAAGTCTTTTGCAGTCAAGTAATTGGGAAGTAGTAGGACGATGTCCCTACATACTCCCCTCCCAGCGTAGCGTTACATGAAGTGTACCGAGTGTATTGTGGCTGTTTCGCCGTCTCGGTCACACTCGTATGCAGGTTTCAGTCGATCAATAGATATCGACTTATTTGTTTCATTTACGTTGACGACGAAATGTTTACGTAATCTTTTGATTACTTTGAATGGCCCTTCGTATGGTGTCTCAAAAGGCCGCCGAACACGATCGGTACGTATGAAAACGTATTCCGCGTTCTTTAAGGTGTTTGGCACGTACACATCATTTTGTGCTGATTGTCGGGGTTGTGTTGCCGCCAGACCTTTCATGTGTGTGCGAAGACGCGTTAGAAATTCTGAGTGCTCTATCGGGTTCTCATCCGTTGGGATGGAAATTGAATTGGGGAGCCTCAGATTTTGTCCGTAGACAAGCTCTGCTGGTGAGCATTGCAAATCGGTTTTGATTGCTGAGCGAATACCTAATAAAACAAAGGGCAAATCCTCACTCCAATGAGTAGTGTTGTCCCTTGCCATTAAGGCCGCTTTCAGTTGTCTATGGAAACGCTCTACCATCCCATTTGCTTGCGGATGGTAGGCGGTAGTACGTATTCGATGTGTACCTAGAAGTCTTGTGACTTCATTGAATAGTTTCGATTCAAATTGCGACCCTTGATCTGTTGTAAGTTCAAGTGGAGCGCCGAATCTAGGGACATACTCGTTGACAAAATGCTTGGCCACCGTAGTAGCAGAGATGTCTCGCATTGGATATGCCTCTGGCCATCTCGTAAATCGGTCTACGATTGTTAGGATATATGAATACCCTCGAGATGGGGGCAATGGTCCAACAATGTCCATGGATATGTTCGAATCTATTGTTCGGTAAATTAAAAGCTTCATGTGGAGATTTGGTGTGTCTCGAAACTTTAGATTTTTGGCAACCTATGCAAGATCTAGACCAGTTGTTACAGTCTTTATTGATCGCTGGCCAAAAATATTTTTTAGTAATAGCTTGCCTTGTTGCACGTATGCCTGGATGCGACAAGCTATGTTCAGCATTGAATGCTAATTTTCTTAATGATGAAGGTATGTATGGGCGTAATGTACCCGTGCTAATCTCACATTAAACTTCATGAGTTGTGAAAGGAATTGGTGTGAGTATTAGTTTTACCTTCGAGCTACTACTGGGATGCTCTTGGAGTCGTTGTGTAATAGCATAATGGCGCAATAAAATAATGGGCGCCACTTATGCGAGGTATTACCCCCTTAGCCATAAGCCCGGAAAACTATGACCAAGGAGCCAATACCATACATAAGAAAGGAAAATAACTTCCGGAACTCCTACGCCGGCCACACGGAGTTATCTAGCTCGCCGGAGGGGTCGTGGGGTGTGTGGCCGGGCCTTACCGCGGTTGGTTCACCACTTACCTGTGACTATGAAAAACCTTATTCAATTCCCGTCGTCCTTCGGTCCTCGCCTGAGCCGTGTCATGGCTATCTGTTTCTTTCCCTGACAACTCCTAGTATCGAAGACTATCAGCTTCAGGGAAAGTCACTATCTAAGAACCCTGAAAAGGAATACCACCCGTCCCAACCATTCCACAAACAAAATCTAATACACGGACATTACTATATTATAACCATTTACCATTTATGTTTATTACAGGTCAACACGCACAAGAATATAACAATTGGATAAAGAAACTCAATATTCACTAACCCTGTAAAACTAATAGTAGCAGATACTACAATCAACAATTTTCAACTACGCGAAAACGGCAATATATATTTAACTATAATTACACAAGTCTTGTCGACGGAAGGTGTTAAAAAAACGAAAAGTGTCGTACGGGTACCCCTACGTCGCTTTTGTACAGACAATATTACATTTATTAATTCCGTGTACAACTACCTGTAAAACACAAGAAGAAAAAAATATCTCCAATAAGGAGCAAACAAATGTACAATCAATAATAAATAAAATTAAAATTAATATTACGGCATTTAAAATTATGGTATAAGAACAAATTAAAGCATTACCACCAGTTGCAGCGCTGCCAACCGAAATTTAGAAAAATGTGTAGACTTGAGTTGAAAAGTACGTAGATCTCATAAAAACCTGCCATTAAAAATTCGTAGATCGTGCTTCGTTAACCAGCTTGCTATTTTTATTTCGCCGAACTTAATTTTATCTGCATATAATTTAGATGTTGACGCTGGCAAAAAGGAAGTAATAGCTGGTTGATGTACCAAACCTAATAGTGTAAAAAATGCTCTCATTAATAAAACTTTCATTCTGTTGAAATATTGCTGATAAAACCCCTATATACCGAAATCTCATATATTTCAAAAATGGGCAGTTACAAAAAGAAATCGCAAAAATTAACCCTATCACAAAGTAAACCAATAATTAGTATTGAAAAGATAGTAGTTTAGAAAAAGAAGGCATACCACAAACCTTTAATATTACTTTTATGCTTACTGCTTTCACCATGCTTATCCAAAACATTTTTACCACCGCCACATTTCAAATCGCACTTGCAGGAATTACAATAGAAATAATATTCTCCTTTATTACTTTTCTGAGCCCAACCTTTTTGATGTCTTGTTCCCACAAAATAGAATATTTTTGATCATAATGTAATTTTCTTTTCTTTATTGGAGTTAATTCTTTTTCTTCGTCACTACTGTCGTTTACTTCCATTTCCATGCTTACGAATTTCTACTAATTGTGAAATAAGAAAGGTACGTTGACGTTGACAGTGATACTGTGGTGAGTTGAGTTGTTATATTAAGGGCTGCCAGACTAAGATTTCAATATTTGCTTAAATTCTATGAAAAGAATTTTTAATAAATCGTTAAATTCTTACTTGCACACTATAATTTTTTTTTGTAAAATTTAATTGAAAATACGTAGATTTAAAAGTCGGTGTTAGTAGGTTTGCTGGAAAGGCCTAAAATACGTAGATCTACACAAAAAGAAGTAGAGTTGGCAACGCTGACCAGTTGACATATGTAAATAAAACGGTTTATTAAAAAAAATGGTTTGTGTTAAAATCTTTAACTCTCAGAGCTGTTGTACTACCGAGGAGTAGAAGCGCTGAAGATGGATGTTATTACATACCCTCATACAGCAAACTCAAGCCCAATATCTCCCCTCCTTCTGAATATCACCAATTCTTAAAGCAATTCATGCAACTTCGATTATTGTTATTATTATAGAAACCCTAATAAAAATCCATAACTTGCTGTCCATCCCACTCAATTTTTAATTAAAAGCAATGGTGTTGAATAACTTCAATGTAACATACAATTTACACCTCCTGCATTAACTCGCAACCTCACGCTATATTGATATGGATGCTAATAGTTCTTATATAATAATCTCGTGATGCCAGTAATCTTTTTACCAGGGCCGTAACTTTACTAGATTGTACCTCCTAGCTCCTGCGGCAGGGTGCTTTCGTGGGTCACCTTCAATTACAGCGGTACGGCAGCGTTCATTAACATCCAATATATGATGCTCGGGAACCTGCTACGTCCTCAGGAAGTACGTCCACCAATATATAGGGTTTGGACCAGGGCACATTAATCGAACAAAACTCACCAGTACAAATTTTCAATAACAGCACCAAGATGTTTGTTTTCTTCCCAAAACTCCTTCCGGGGAGACTTCTAACGCCAATATTTCGCCAGGAAAATAGAAAGGTCGCCTGTCCAAAACTGCTACCCAGTGCATAAACTGGTTCAATCTTCTTCCACAGCCAAAATTAAAACCAATTGATCTTTAAATAACTTTCTCGCAATATTTCTACCCCCCGAACTGACTTTCTTTTTCTCTCTTCAAAAAAATAAAAAAACCTCCATTCCATTATTATTTTTTCCCTCGCCTATTATTTTTTAAAATTTTCCTGTTTCCGCAAAGTGATTTTTTCCAAAATTTCCCATTACAAGGTGATTACCAAAATAAATTTCCCAACCCAAATAAATGATAATTCCGACCGTTACATACCCTCGGGTCCACAAGGCCGACTCGCGAGGCAGTGAGGAGCCGAAAAAAACGGACGGTTTTTATGCCATAAGACCTAACATTTTTGGCGCCAATGTGGGTCTCGACTCACGACCTGAGAATAGGAGTCTCATGTTCTAGTGAGCTAGCCGGGCATCACAGGTAAGAGTAGTAATACGGAACGAGGTTAGAGGAGTGCTTACGCCAACTTTGAAAAGGTGGAACAATCAGTAGATCACTCGGAAGAATATCTGGAAGTACCAGGATCCGGCTGAAGGCAATTCCATATTGTCCCCTCCGGTTCCTGGAAACTTACAGACATTCTCGCCAGAACCGGTTTCCTCTCGTACCGTGGAGTTAATCTCACGCAATCCCACATTGCATGTGACTCACCCCAGTAGAACGACAGGCAACTAATTCGCCGAGGTACACCAACAGCCTGACCAAAACTAAAAAATGAAACGGAAACATTGAGGGTATCAACGACGTAGGTCTTTGGCGTGATATACCCCTATGCTCTTACATGAGTCGACTCCATACGGAGTGAAAAACGAAAAGTTGGACGTACAGTCACAAACGTATGGCCGTGATGATCAGCCTGGAAAACCTCCCGGAGGAATATCTGAAGGTACAAATATCAGGCGAAAGACAATACCACATTGTCCCCCTACTGATATCTATACGTCTCCAAACATTCTCACACAAACTCAGGGTGCTTTCGCTACATCGGCACAACCTCCAGCAATACCATATTGCCTTCGACTCATCCCGGTGAAACGACAGTCACCCAGTTCGCCGAGAGACCTTCTCCAGACTGACCGACGAGTAAAAAAACCAGCAACGCATACCCTAGATCTATAAAATATCCTCGGTCTACGATCTTATGAGGTGGTGCCTAATCTTTCCGAAAAAAAAAAACGCTCCATAATTTTAACTTACGATGTCGTGGTGGTTTGGTAATAACTAGATCTACTATGATGGTGCCAACAAAACGATAATGTAAAATGGGAGAATAATTAGTTGATTTTTTTTTCGGGCGCTTTAACTGGTCGTCGGAGGGTATGGGTGCGTACGGCCGACAAGAATAACTCGACCCCTCGCAACCTACGACCATTCAGTTCGTCCTGCCTAAGTAGCCCCTGCAGATAGGCCAACAGCAATCGAAATAGGTTTCTAAAGACACTACCCTTTCCGGAACTCATCGACTCCAGTATACCGTATAATTTCGCTCCTGTAATGCAGAACGTCGGTTCTACAACGCAACGGTGGAAGATAACCTCCATTGCCTGACTTAATACCACGGGATTATTTTTAAAATCGATAAATATAGTTAGGACTCTCGATGCGATGGTATCGAACGATCCCGGATTATCTGTTAACCCGTTCATCACCTTAAACAGATATCTCAATGCTGTGACCTCGTCAAGTGTGTATGCAGTGAAAACCCGTTTACCCTTAGGAACGAACTCCTTCGCGCAAGGAGACAAAGCCGAAAGACCATGTGGCCTACGAAGCTTCTTGTGCACGAGGGGCAGGCCATAATACGTGCGTCCGCAAGTATCGCCCATGATTACCGATGACAGTAGCAACAAACGCCCAGAAGAATCGAAGAGAAAAACCAAAAAATTTCGGTGCGAAAATGGATCCAAATGGATGATGAAAAAAAAATTGTAAGAGGTAGTATGTAACCCCCACGGAAACCAAAATCAACATCAATTAGTATAAGGCCTATTAATAAATCAAATAAATATTGATATTAGGTGAGTGTACCTAGAAAACAAAAGTAACGCCTATTAGTGTGTAGCGACAAAACAGTAAAAGTGTATGGGTGTATATATAGGTTAGTACATAATACATAAGCGATTTTTCTTGAATTGCAGATATTTAATTTTTCGTCCAACCAAAAACTATCAACATCCGGCCGCTATGTAAACTTAGCGGACGTTTTTAAATAATAACTCAATAACAATGGCACAATTATTTGAATTTAATATCTCAAAACTAAAAACTCATGAAAGACCATATCATAACTTGATTTCAAATATTTATATGTAAATAAAAATGCAAAAAAAAAATTCTAGTTTTTAGTGTTGAGATTCTTCTTAATAAAGACGTTTTTAAGAGTATAGTAAATCCTCTCCCAATGGTAAAACAACGAGGGTCTTCTCCAAGGATATTTAATTAATTGCACTTTAATGTTTAGTTTTAGTTTAACAACTTTATTTTTAACTTTTACTGTTTATCAATGTTGTTATCGCCGGTGCTTTATGCCCGTCGCGATCAACATTTTAATTATACACATATTCAAAACAAGAAATCGGTTTTCTAATACACTTTATTAATTTAACTCGAAATTCACGTCTGACCTCGTCGGATGTGTCGCAGGGAGAGAGACCTTTTTTCCTCGCGTCGTTGGCTTCCGGCGGGCTGTCGGCACTCTTGCCAACCTCTGCGTCGGCGGGTGGTAGATTTTAGACAGCGGTTACATCCGCTAAGGTGGTGGTCACAGCCGCCACAGCACTCCCCCTCAACCAAAAGGTTTTCTGTTTGTGATGACTTGGTTCTGCGCTGTTATTCTTTCGCGAAATTGTGTTGTCTTCTCCGTGCTTTTCAGGTCATGTTTGTAACATTTTTTTTGTACAATTTGTTGCTTACAATAAACCTAAGTTAATTTATAATACATAAGAATTCTTTTAACTACTTATTATTTACATACTATTCTTGTCTATCCATTTTTTGTTATATCTAATTTCATGCATTATTTCATTAATTTGTTGTTTAAGAGTTCTACCTTATTTAAATGTATATATTTTGTAATTTAATTTCGTCTACAATAATTTGATTACTTATTATTTATATTACCTACATCTGTTGTCTAAGTGTTTCATTGTTTTTAAATTCATGCAATATTTCATTTGTTTGTTTTTTTAAGAACTTTATTGAAATTTATATTTTTGTAATTAAATTATATCGAAACTTCCTGGAAAAAAAAATTTGGTAGTTAGTTGTGTTATTTTATTGAATTTTATATTTTGAATCTAATTTTTTTTGTGTTACTTTCTGATCTTGTGACTCTTTGGGTTGTAGACATGTCTTCGTTTAAAACAAAAGCAGGTTTCAGCCTATCTATGGATGTTGAGTGGGGTTTGTCTTGTTTTTTTATTATAAAATTTTTTTCGTTTCGTTGCAACACCTCGTATGGTCCGGTGTAAGGAGCATTCAAGCTGCCTTTTTTACATTCGTCTCGTACAAAAACGTGTGTAGTTGTTTTTAAGTCTTTTGGTACAAATATGTTGTTTTGTCTGCGAAGTCTAATATTTTTTGGTCTTATGTTGCCTACTGCCTGTTGGATTTGTGATGCCACAGCTGTTGTTATATCCGTTTCTGCCTGTGCTTCTGATGCAACGAATTCGCCGGGCAGCCGTAAAGCTTGTCCGTATAATATTTGGGCTGGGGATGTACCTAAGTCTTCCATCACCGCTGACCTTATGCCCAGGAGTATCCATGGTAGATTGTGATACCAATTTTTGGGATTATTAGTGGCACGTACTGCTGCTTTAAAATGTCGATGGAAACGTTCTATGAGACCGTTCGATTGTGGGTGGTAGGTCGTTGTTCGAATGCGATGTGTGCCTAGTATTCTTGATAGTTCGCTGAACATTGCAGACTCAAATTGTGTCCCTTGATCCGTTGTGATTGTTCGCGGGACTCCGTATCGCGAGATCCATTGGTGTAAGAAAACGTTAACTGCAGTGCTTGCAGTGATGTTTTTTATTGGAATCGCTTCCGGCCAGCGTGAGAACCGGTCTTTGATGGTCAGAATGTAGGTATAGCTGTTGGAGGGTGGTAGAGGTCCAACTAAGTCTAAGTGAACATGTTCGAACCTTCCTTCGGGGACTTTGAAATTTCCATGTGGGGACACCGTGTGTCTTTGTATTTTGGATTTTTGACAAGTAATGCAGGATTTTTCCCAACGGTTGAGGTCTTTATTCATTTGTGGCCAGAAGTATTTTTCAGTGATCAATTTTCTCGTTGCGCGTACGCCTGGATGAGACAAGCTGTGCAATGTATTGAAAACGGTTCTTCGTAGAGATTCGGGAACGTATGGTCTATTCGTACCAGTTTTGGTTTCGCACCATATGTCATTTTCCTCTAATGGAACGAAGATTTTTTGAAGCAAAAACGAGTTGTTTGTTGTTTCGTTTTTATCCGAAAGAATTTCTTTTAATTGATGATCTTTTTCCTGTTCCCTGGTGAGCGTTTGTATGTCTAGTTTTAAGTTTTCTACTAAGTCTATGTGTGCCCTGGACAGTGTGTCTGCCACAATGTTGCGACAGCCTTGTACGTACTGTATGTCATTTGTAAGTTGGGCGATATAGTCCAGTTGGTTGGTTTGTCTTGAACTCTTCTCAGACTTGGAACAAATTGCTTTGGTTAATGGCTTGTGGTCCGTGTAAATCGTTAAGTCTTTTCCTTCAATATGGTAACGGAACCTTTTTGTGGCTAGGAATGCTGCGAGTAGTTCTCGATCGAACGTCGAATATTTTTGTTCGCGTTCTTGTAGCCTTTTTGAAAAGAAACTTAAGGGTTGCCATTTACTTTCCACCAATTGCTGTAAGACGGCGCCTACTGCATCTTGTGATGCATCTACCCATAGGCTCAGTTTCGCGTTTGGGTGTGGGTGTGCTAAAAGCACGCAGTTTTCTAATTTCCGTTTGATTTCGTTGAAGGCTTGTTGCTGCTGATCTGTCCATATGATTTTGGGCTTGGTTTTTCTTTTCGTTGTGTTTTCCTTCACCTTCAGGCAATCGTACAGTGGTGCGCAAGTTTCTGCTATGTTGGGAATGAATCTATGGTAAAAGTTTACCATGCCAAGAAAACGTTGTAGTTTCTTGAAAGTGTTAGGAACTGGAAATTCAGTGATGGCTTTTACTCGTTCATTGGATGGTGTTATTCCCTTTTCGGAGATCTCATGTCCCAAAAATTTTATTTCTTTTTCGCCGAAGATGCATTTGCTTGGGTTTACCTTTATGTCGTACTTTTCGAGTCTTGATAATACTGTTCGCAGATGCTGTTTATGTTCCTCGGGTGTTTTACTGCCGACTAAAATGTCATCTACGTAGGCGAATGTAAATTCTAGGCCATTTAGTATTTGGTTGATGAATCTTTGAAAGGTTTGTGCTCCGTTTTTGACTCCGAAAGGCATTCTTAAGAATTCGAAGAGGCCGAATGGTGTTGTAACCGCCGTTTTGTGCACATCTTCGGGTGCTACTGGTATCTGGTGGTATGCCCTGACAAGATCTATTTTAGAGAAGAATTTGCACCCGTTAAGATTCATAGTGAAATCTTGTAAATTTGGTAATGGGTATTTGTCAAAAATGGTGGCGGCGTTCAGTTGTCGGTAGTCCCCACATGGTCGCAGATCTTGGGTATCTTTTTTGGGAACTAAGTGTAGAGGTGATGCTACGTGGGAAGACGAGGGACGACATATTCCTAGTCTAATCATTTGCTCGAACTCTTTTTTTGCTGCCTTGTGCCTTTCGGGGTTGAGCCTTCTTGGACGTGCTGCTGGTAGCGCGCCTGTTGTGTTGATGTGATGTACGACGTCATGCTGGACGTTCGTTGTGAAGTCCGGAGGTGTTTGTAATTTCTTAAACTCGTTAAGGATTGCTCCATATTCACCTTGGATCGTATATAATTTTGGGCTTATCGTCATCACCGAGCGGATAATGCAGTTGGCCGATAGTTTTGTCGTTTTGTCGATTAGTTTCCGTTTTCGAATATCCACCAATAAATTGTATTTATAGAGTAAGTCGGCGCCAATAATTGCATGATCGACCGAAGCTATTACGAACGTGTAATCGAAACTGCGGCGGAGATTTAGGTCTAAGGTTAATCGTTTACACCCATAAGTTGAAATATTTGCACCGTTTGCGGCTATCAGGTTGAAATCTGCTTGTTTGCATGCTTTGGGATATAAACGTTTCGGTAGTATTGAAATCTCTGCGCCCGTGTCAATTAAAAAGTTGATACCTGTTGACTTGTCATGTAAGAATAAGCGGCGTGACGTCCTTTCCACATTCGTTGCCGCGCGTGATGTGGCTGTTATTAGTTTTTTGGTGCTGTTTCGTTACTCTTCTCTCTGTTGCATGGCTGTTCACATTTTTGAGCTTTGTCTCCGAATTTTCGATGATACCAACAAGTTTCTTGTTTTGTGCTGCCGTTGTTTTTGGGTCTGGATCTTGAAAAAGATCTGTTGCGTTTTCTATAAGGGCTGCGATTTCCGTGAGGGCTCCGACTTCGTGGTCTTGACAGTCTTAGTTCAAGGCTCTTCATCCGTTCCGTTAAATTTTCTAATATTGTTTCAAGATTTCCTGTACCGGTGCTGCTCAGGTTAGTGGATGTTGGGTCGATGGCTGATATTTGAAGGCCTGTTGTGGAATCATGTATCCTGTCTGCTACCGCGAGGCTTTGTTCCTGCGAATGTGACTGTTCTATTGCAATGAGACATGCTTGCATTGAAGCTGGTAGCTTGCTCATCCATAATTTTTGTAGCAATGGTTTGTTTACGAGACTATTACCTCCTGCCAATGATTCCATGTTCCTATATAGTTCTGATGGTTTGTAGTTTCCTAGTTCCACTTTGTGGAGTAAGGCGTCGAGTCTCTTTTCTTCCGAATCTTTGCTTCGCGTCAAAATTAAATTTTTTAGCTGCTCGTATTTTTCGCTTTTTGGTGGGCTTAGCAAAGAATCGGCAACCATTTCCAAAGTTTCCGGTGGCAATGACGAAACAAGGTAGTCATACTTTGTTTGTGATGCTGTAATCCCTCTGAATTTGAATTGCGTCTCGACTTGCAAGAACCATAATTCAGGGCGATTATTCCAGAATGGTGGGATTTTCAGAGATAGTATGTGTGGGTTAATTGTACCGCTTGCTGAGGGCTCTGTTTTGTCGGCTGAATTACCTCTTGGTGGCGAGTAGTTTTCAGATAATGACGGATTCTCATTTCCAGAATGCATGTTGATTAAATTGTCGTCATTGGACATTGTTGATGTGTATGTTCGAAACTTAGTTTACAGAACTAATAAGTTATGATTGTAACGAGGTTAATTTAAGTTAACCCAAAAAAATTTTTTATGTTTCAGTAATAGTCGGTGTTTCTAATAAGTTGATGTCAAAGAAATATGTGTTTGCATGAGCTACGGTGCTAAAATGCGCGGATGAACGTTTTATTTGTTATTTAATTTTATGTTAAATGACATTGTTTTGTTTTGTTATACTATGAATAGATTTTTATCTAAAATGTGAAATATTATACTTTAAATCGTGAATCGCGTATTACTAACAGTATTTATCGCAACAAATGAGGAATATGAAATATGGATTTGATTTAGGTTAATACCTTACATACACTTTCGACTTTGCTGAACGCGTAATGTGAAAAATTCAAAATAAATTTTTACCAACAAATGTCAGATAGTCTGGGCTGTATTGTTTTTGTTAACGACGAAATAAATCCACTATGGCTCAGGGTTTAATTTCATGCAATTAATTAAATCTTAATGGATATAATAATATAATATAATAATGGATAAAATTGAATAAATTCCGCGTGCGGGTGTACAAGTAAAATGTATTTTATGTACTATAACGTATTATAACATTGTATTGTATTATAACGTATGTGACATTGTGCGCCACCTTTTAATTTTTGCTATTTGTTTTTTGGTTATGCAACGGAACGAAATTTTCTTTGTTTTCATGAACGCTAAATTTATTTTATTGAAATTTTATGATTTTTTTTTTTTAAACTCTATGTTTAATTTAAATGCAAACTTTTTGATTGAACACATTTAATCTTCTAAATTTTTAATATTTTTCTCGTTTTTTTGTACTCACTGCGATGTGATATTTTAAAGTCCGTTTTTGTTTTGCTGTCCCCTTTGTTTTAAACGAATTCGGTGTCTATTGTCTTTTCAGATTTCTACCAAATTTTTTTTGCCATTGCTGTTTTTTTTCTAACTTGCCTAAAAAATTTAATAAACTTTATGTAATTTAAATTCAATTTGCTGATTTTATTGGAAATGTACTTAGCTTTTAAATAATGTATTTCTTAATTCCTAATTGTGTTTTTCTTTTCCTTTGATGATTGCGCCTGTTGATTGCTGCATGGAGTCCGATTTTATTTTGGATGGTTGATTCCGTCCGTATCGCTATGTTTTTTGATCATCCTTTTGTTTGGTTTACGTTTTGTTTCCCTTTAATTGTTATAGCTGCTATTTGTGCTGATATTTTTATGCCTTGATGCTTTTACGAGCGATATTTCTGCCATGTGGCATTTTATATTTTTTATAACTTTTACTTTTGATTATAGGATTTTATTGGTTTTTAATGTATTAGTTTTTCACTTTTCACCTGATTATTTGGTGTTATATTATGATTTATTTTTTTTTTTTGTTTTTTAAACTATAGGTTTTTTTGTGTTTAACTATAACTTTTTTTCACTTTTCAATTTTTATATGCCCAATTGTCTTTTTTTAGAGTTTAACATTATAATATTGTTAAATCGGGGTCACCATTTGTTGTTATCGCCGGTGCTTTATGCCCGTCGCGATCAACATTTTAATTATACACATATTCAAAACAAGAAATCGGTTTTCTAATACACTTTATTAATTTAACTCGAAATTCACGTCTGACCTCGTCGGATGTGTCGCAGGGAGAGAGACCTTTTTTCCTCGCGTCGTTGGCTTCCGGCGGGCTGTCGGCACTCTTGCCAACCTCTGCGTCGGCGGGTGGTAGATTTTAGACAGCGGTTACATCCGCTAAGGTGGTGGTCACAGCCGCCACAATCAACATATAACATAACATTTACTATTACAATCTGTATCTACATATTTTATTATTGATATTCTTATACACATATATTCCTTTGGCTTTATTTTTACTCTTTTATAGGTTTTTTAAAAGGTAACTACGACGCGCTTGTTTTTATTTTTATTAACTTATTTAATATCAAACCTCAAGTCTCAAAAATATTATTGTTGTTTTTTTAAAACTACTTGATGCAAGTCGGCTATTTTGTACAAAGTCTTTTGCAGTCAAGTAATTGGGAAGTAGTAGGACGATGTCCCTACATACTCCCCTCCCAGCGTAGCGTTACATGAAGTGTACCGAGTGTATTGTGGCTGTTTCGCCGTCTCGGTCACACTCGTATGCAGGTTTCAGTCGATCAATAGATATCGACTTATTTGTTTCATTTACGTTGACGACGAAATGTTTACGTAATCTTTTGATTACTTTGAATGGCCCTTCGTATGGTGTCTCAAAAGGCCGCCGAACACGATCGGTACGTATGAAAACGTATTCCGCGTTCTTTAAGGTGTTTGGCACGTACACATCATTTTGTGCTGATTGTCGGGGTTGTGTTGCCGCCAGACCTTTCATGTGTGTGCGAAGACGCGTTAGAAATTCTGAGTGCTCTATCGGGTTCTCATCCGTTGGGATGGAAATTGAATTGGGGAGCCTCAGATTTTGTCCGTAGACAAGCTCTGCTGGTGAGCATTGCAAATCGGTTTTGATTGCTGAGCGAATACCTAATAAAACAAAGGGCAAATCCTCACTCCAATGAGTAGTGTTGTCCCTTGCCATTAAGGCCGCTTTCAGTTGTCTATGGAAACGCTCTACCATCCCATTTGCTTGCGGATGGTAGGCGGTAGTACGTATTTGATGTGTACCTAGAAGTCTTGTGACTTCATTGAATAGTTTCGATTCAAATTGCGACCCTTGATCTGTTGTAAGTTCAAGTGGAGCGCCGAATCTAGGGACATACTCGTTGACAAAATGCTTGGCCACCGTAGTAGCAGAGATGTCTCGCATTGGATATGCCTCTGGCCATCTCGTAAATCGGTCTACGATTGTTAGGATATATGAATACCCTCGAGATGGGGGCAATGGTCCAACAATGTCCATGGATATGTTCGAATCTATTGTTCGGTAAATTAAAAGCTTCATGTGGAGATTTGGTGTGTCTCGAAACTTTAGATTTTTGGCAACCTATGCAAGATCTAGACCAGTTGTTACAGTCTTTATTGATCGCTGGCCAAAAATATTTTTTAGTAATAGCTTGCCTTGTTGCACGTATGCCTGGATGCGACAAGCTATGTTCAGCATTGAATGCTAATTTTCTTAATGATGAAGGTATGTATGGGCGTAATGTACCCGTGCTAATCTCACACCAAACTTCATGAGTTGTGAAAGGAATTGGTGTGAGTATTAGTTTTACCTTCGAGCTACTACTGGGATGCTCTTGGAGTCGTTGTGTAATAGCATAATGGCGCAATAAAATAATGGGCGCCACTTATGCGAGGTATTACCCCCTTAGCCATAAGCCCGGAAAACTATGACCAAGGAGCCAATACCATACATAAGAAAGGAAAATAACTTCCGGAACTCCTACGCCGGCCACACGGAGTTATCTAGCTCGCCGGAGGGGTCGTGGGGTGTGTGGCCGGGCCTTACCGCGGTTGGTTCACCACTTACCTGTGACTATGAAAAACCTTATTCAATTCCCGTCGTCCTTCGGTCCTCGCCTGAGCCGTGTCATGGCTATCTGTTTCTTTCCCTGACAACTCCTAGTATCGAAGACTATCAGCTTCAGGGAAAGTCACTATCTAAGAACCCTGAAAAGGAATACCACCCGTCCCAACCATTCCACAAACAAAATCTAATACACGGACATTACTATATTATAACCATTTACCATTTATGTTTATTACAGGTCAACACGCACAAGAATATAACAATTGGATAAAGAAACTCAATATTCACTAACCCTGTAAAACTAATAGTAGCAGATACTACAATCAACAATTTTCAACTACGCGAAAACGGCAATATATCTATAATATAAAAATGAATCGCTAAATGTGTTGGTAAGCGCAAAACTCGAGAACGGCTGGACCTATTGGACTAATTTTTTTTTTGAATATTCGTTGAAGTACGAGGATGGTTCTTACGGAGAGAAAAATTTAAAAAATTGCCTGAAAAAACAAAAAAATGGTAATTTTAGGAATTTTCACTTCATTTTAGTTTCAATAGCTTCATGGCCTACCTATTGTTTGACAAATGTAAAATTGTCATTAAATTGAATCATTACATTTAATGAAAATTTCAAATTTACGCAGCTGTCAAACAATAGGTAGGCCATGACGCTATTGAAACTAAAATGATCCATGGCGGCCGTCTCAAGAGGGCGGTGTACCACTTTCTTCACAACCACCTCGACATGGGTATCAAATGAAAGGGTATGATAAGTAGAATACAATAAGCAATGTAGTAGACTCAATATACCGATTCATGGCGGCCGACGCAAGACCCATGTTCTTTGAGGCATTTCATCTGTGTAAAATTCATATCTGAAGGAAAGGTCTCGGGCTCCGTGAGGTTTATAGCAAAATTTCAATAGAAAAGCAGGCGTTTGGTCCATAGCAGCCATCTCAAGAGGGCGGATTACCATTTTCTTTACAACCCCTCGACATGGATATCAAATGAAAGGGTATGGTAAGTAGAACACCAAAGGCAATATAGTATACTCAATATATCGTTTGGTCCATGGCAGTCATCTCAAGAGAGCAGATGACCATTATCTTCACAACCCCTTCGAAATGGGTATCCAATGAAAGAGTATGATAAGTAGAACAATATAAGCAATATAGTATACTCAATATGTCGCTTGGTCCATAGCGGCCACCTCAAGAATGCGGATTACCATTTTCTTCACAACACCTTCGACATGGATATCAAATGAAAGAGTATGACAAGGAGAACACCATAGGCAATATAGTATACTCAATATATCGGTTCGTCCATGGCGATCATCTCAAGCGGGCGGACTACCGTTTTCTTCACAACCCTTTCGAGATGGGTATCAAATGAGAGAGTATGATAAGTAGAACACATAAGCAATATAGTATACTCAATATATCGTTTGGCCCATAGCGGCCATCTCCAGAGGTTGGATTACCATTATCTTCACACCCCTCGACATGGATTTCAAATGAAAGGGTATGATAAGTAGAACACCATAAGCAATATAGTATACTCAATATATCGTTTGGTCCATGGCGGTCATCTGAAGAGGGCGGATGATCATTTTCTTCACTACCCCCTCGACATTGGTATCAAATGAAAGGGCATTATAAGAACATTGCCATAGACTGTGTCTTTAGATTCATGGCGGCCATCTCAAGAGGGCGGGTTACCATTTTCTTCACAACACCCGAGACATGGGTATCACATGAAAGGCTATGAAAAGTAGAACACCATAAGCAATATAGTATACTCAATTTATAATTTGGTCCATGGCGGCCATCTCAAAAGGGCGGTTTACCATTTTCTTCACAACACCCGAGACATGGGTATCAAATGAAAGGCTATGATAAGTAGAACAATATAAGCAATATAGTATACTCAATATATCGTTTGGTAAATGGCGGTCATCTCCAGAGGGCGGATTACCATTTTCTTCACAACCCCTTCGAGATGGGTATCAAATGAAAGAGTATGATAAGTAGAACACCATATGCAATATAGTATACTCAATATATCGTTTGGTCCATAGCGCCATCTCAAGAGGGCGTATTAATATTTTCTTTACAACCCCTTCGACATGGGTATCAAATGAAAGAGTATGATAAGTAGAACACCATAGGTAATATAGTATACTCAATATATCATTTGGTCCATGGCGGTCATCTCCCAAAATCAATTTTCCCAGATTTGTTCTTTTTTCACTATATCATTTTCCTATCGCAGACTGTGTCCCCATAATCTTATTTCATTGAAAGGCGTTGCAACGCACGCGGGTTTTTGCTAGTATTTAACTATAATTACACAAGTCTTGTCGACGGAAGGTGTTAAAAAAACGAAAAGTGTCGTACGGGTACCCCTACGTCGCTTTTGTACAGACAATATTACATTTATTAATTCCGTGTACAACTACCTGTAAAACACAAGAAGAAAAAAATATCTCCAATAAGGAGCAAACAAATGTACAATCAATAATAAATAAAATTAAAATTAATATTACGGCATTTAAAATTATGGTATAAGAACAAATTAAAGCATTAGCACCAGTTGACATATGTAAATAAAACGGTTTATTAAAAAAAATGGTTTGTGTTAAAATCTTTAACTCTCAGAGCTGTTGTACTACCGAGGAGTAGAAGCGCTGAAGATGGATGTTATTACATACCCTCATACAGCAAACTCAAGCCCAATATCTCCCCTCCTTCTGAATATCACCAATTCTTAAAACAATTCATGCAACTTCGATTATTTTTATTATTATAGAAACCCTAATAAAAATCCATAACTTGCTGTCCATCCCACTCAATTTTTAATTAAAAGCAATGGTGTTGAATAACTTCAATGTAACATCCAATTTACACCTCCTGCATTAACTCGCAACCTCACGCTATATTGATATGGATGCTAATAGTTCTTATATAATAATCTCGTGATGCCAGTAATCTTTTTACCAGGGCCGTAACTTTACTAGATTGTACCTCCTAGCTCCTGCGGCAGGGTGCTTTCGTGGGTCACCTTCAATTACAGCGGTACGGCAGCGTTCATTAACATCCAATATATGATGCTCGGGAACCTGCTACGTCCTCAGGAAGTACGTCCACCAATATATAGGGTTTGGACCAGGGCACATTAATCGAACAAAACTCACCAGTACAAATTTTCAATAACAGCACCAAGATGTTTGTTTTCTTCCCAAAACTCCTTCCGGGGAGACTTCTAACGCCAATATTTCGCCAGGAAAATAGAAAGGTCGCCTGTCCAAAACTGCTACCCAGTGCATAAACTGGTTCAATCTTCTTCCACAGCCAAAATTAAAACCAATTGATCTTTAAACAACTTTCTCGCAATATTTCTACCACCCGAACTGACTTTCTTTTTCTCTCTTCAAAAAAAAAAAAAAACCTCCATTCCATTATTATTTTTTCCCTCGCCTATTATTTTTTAAAATTTTCCTGTTTCCGCAGTGATTTTTTCCAAAATTTCCCATTACAAGGTGATTACCAAAATAAATTTCCCAACCCAAATAAATGATAATTCCGACCGTTACAGTTGTAACTCTTTGTCACCTTCTTGTGCTTTCGCCAGATGTGGCAAATCGAAGGTGATTGTGTCAACGTTGTCGGCCGCTAATGAGCGAGATAAATAATCTGCGACAACGTTTTGTTTCCCAGAGACACGTCTGATGTCTGTTGTGAACTGGGAAATTAGGCTCAGGTGTCTTGTTTGGCGGGGAGATCTTTCGGTTTTTGTGTGAAGGGCATGTATTAAAGGTTTGTGGTCAGTGTAGACCACGAAATTTCTTCCTTCAACAAAGTACCGAAAATGTTTTATTGCTGCGAAGATTGCGAGTAGTTCGCGATCAAATGCAGAATAATTTCGTTCAGCAGATGACAGCTTCTTGGAAAAGAAAGCTAATGGTTGCCATCTGTGACCGTTAAATTGTTCCAGCACAGCTCCGATAGCAAAATCGGAAGCGTCAGTTGTGACGCTATATTTAGCATCCTCTAGTGGGTGTATCAGCATCACTGCTGCAGCCATTGCGGCTTTCACGTCGAGGAATGCTTGTTGGCATTCTGCGGGCCAAGGAAGTTGTTCCTTTTTTTTGTTGTTGATGAACAATTGAGGAGTTCCCTCAAGTGTTCATTGATCGGTACTAGCAGTTGTGCTAGTTTAGGAATAAATCGGTGATAAAAGTTCACCATTCCTATAAATTTTTGTATTTGTTTGACTGTTGTTGGAGTTGTGAGGTCACTAATTGCTTGGACTCGTTCGGGTGATGGAAGGATTCCATCCTTGCCGATACTATGTCCCAAAAAGTTGATCTCACTGACCCCAAAAACGCATTTTGATAATTTTATTGTTAAACCAAAATTATCAAGGCGTTTAAACAGTAATTCGAGGTGAGTGAGATGCTCATCCTCGGATTTACTAGCGATAAGTATATCGTCTAGATAGACATAAACGAAGTCTAAGTCTCTTGTGACTTCGTTCATAAATCTTTGAAATGACTGGGCTGCATTTCTTAACCCAAATGTCATGCGAGTAAACTCAAACAGACCAAAAGGTGTTATTATGGCAGTCTTATGCACGTCTTCTTGTGCAATGGGGATGTTATGATACGCACGTACCAAATCCACCTTCGAAAAAAATCGTGCATCCGTGAAGGTTCACAGAAAAATTGTGAATGTGCGGGATTGGATATCTATCCGGCACTGTGACTGCATTAAGGCGACGATAGTCGCCGCATGGCCTCCAATCATTTGTATCCCGTTTAGGGACCAGATGAAGTGGAGATGCTGCGGGAGACGACGGTGGTCGACAAATCCCTATTAGAACCATATGTTCAAACTCCAATTTCGCCACCTTGAGCTTCTCAAGATGACATGACAATGTGGTGTTGCACATTGTGTTTAACCGGTAGGTTAAAATTTGGTGGTTGTGTTAATGAAGCGTACTTCATTAACAATACTTTATATTTGCCAAGATGTTGGCATTCAAAGCTCTCGAGGATATACTCACCAGTTGCACAGACGTCCGTCCGAAGACTGGTCTGTGAGTCAACTAATTCTCGCTTTTTGAAGTCGAGGATGAGTTCGAACTTTGTGAGAAAATCCGCACCGAGTATAGCTTTGTTGGTGTTGGCTATGATGAAGTTGTGGATGAACCGTCGGCGAAGACCTAGGTTCAGTTCCAGCAACTTCGCGCCAAAAGTTTGGATCGTGGATCCATTTGCGGCCCGCAGAAGCAAATTAGGGCATGTTGTTTGTACCCTAAATGTGTGCTTGGGAACTAATGATATGTCCGCGCCAGAATCAATCAGAAAATCGAGCTGATTGTGCTGGTCGCGGACAAATAATCTACACGAGCGTCTCTGCTGAGAGACGCCCGCGGATGTGGCGACTCCACGCCAATTTAATTTTTTGAACGGGGGCCCTTTGTCCTCCGGTCCCTCTTGGCTGCTGAGCCAGGACCCTTAAAAGCACATTGTGGGGTGCACCGCTCTGCTCCACTACCGAAGCGGTAGTGGTAGTAACAGAGCGTCCCCGGCAGTGCCTGCGCGTCGGAGGGCTTAGGGTTCGCTCCCTGATTAGCGGAGTTGCTGGTCTTCAACGAAGTGTTCGATGGCTGTTGCGCTTGAGCGCGGCTCCATTGTTGCTGACCAGCAGCCCCTCTCGCAGATCCCTTTTGAGGACCATGCTTCACCCCGACATGAGTGCCCTTAACTGGCGTACCTCACGTTGGAGAGACTGCACCGTCCTCTCTAGGGATGATGAGGTCCTGACCTCAGACACCTGAGCAGGTGCGGGCTGGTGAGATGTCACCTCCCACACCTTATCTGCAAGTCTGGACAGTTGATCCAGAGACTGGTCCGTAGACGCAGCGAGGACCACCTGGATGTCCCTGGGAAGACGCCGTTCCCAAAGACCCCTGATGAGGCCCTCGCTTTCGCCTAGGCTGTCTCCGGCCAGACTTTGCAGGCCTCTCAAAAAATCAGAGGGCTTTCTGTTCCCCGGCTCATGAGCCGCCAGCAGTTGTTCGAGGCGGTTCCTCGTCGATAAACCATATCGGTCGAGCAACCTTCTCTTAGCCTCCACATAGCTGGCGGTGCTGAGATCCGGGAAGGCGTGGAGTAGAATCTTTGCGGCCTGGGTTGGCAGTGTCGAGACCACATGGGACAGCTTCTGCTTGTCCGATGAGACCCCATTCAAAGAGAATTGGGCCTCGGCCTGGTAGAACCAGACCGCCGGATCGCTTTGATGAAATTCGGGCAGGTTAAATCTAGCCGTTGAGGCTACGTCAACCTCTGCCCGAACCCTACGTCGATCCGGCAGCCCCTCCTCTAGGCTCGGCAACGACTCATCCATATCAAGTATGAAAGAATTGTTCATATAATTCTCTCTCTCTCTCCATTGTACAATGAAAAAATAAAAACAACGAACCAACTAAAAAAATCAACGTTGGAGGACAAACCAAACTCAGAGAAAAAACAAACCAACCAAAAAAAAATCGACGTTGGAGGACAAACCACACGTAGAGAAAAAAAAAACCAATGAATATTCACACTTCTTTCAACTCTTAAATTTTAATATTTTAAATTAAATATATTTACTTTTTTAAAAGAAAAAGAAATTCAAATCCAATATTGTAATTAAAAATTTTCTGTTAAATTTAATTTAATACCAATATTTTAAGCACTTATCTTAGAACCTTAATTTCTGCTAACAGCTGGATTCTTTCTTTTAATCTTGAATTTTTTTTATATCTTCGCCTGTTTGGCTGTCGGGGTCACCAATTGTAGTAAATCCTCTCCCAATGGTAAAACAACGAGGGTCTTCTCCAAGGATATTTAATTAATTGCACTTTAATGTTTAGTTTTAGTTTCTTCTTCTTCTTCTTCTTTGATCCGTTAGCTGGCGGTCCGAGCGGGACGTCCCCGCAACGGATACGCTGCTGTCGGTGCCGCTGGGTCCCGAACTCTATTCACGATTCGCTTCCATTCTTCTCGGTTTTTGGCGGTGTCTCGAGCCTCGGTAACTGATAATCTTTGATTCTTTAGGTCGCCCTCGATATTCTTTAGCCAAGTTTTCTTCGGTGCCAATCGCTGGATTTTCCAGTCTGCGGGACGGTCTCGCCAGAGAAGTTTACGTGGCAAGCGGTTATCATCCATTCGGCAAACATGTCCAAACCACCGTAGTCGACGTTTTGGTTTTAGTTTAACAACTTTATTTTTAACTTTTACTGTTTATCAACATATAACGTAACATTTACTATTACAATCTGTATCTACATATTTTATTATTGATATTCTTATACACATATATTCCTTTGGCTTTATTTTTACTCTTTTATAGGTTTTTTAAAAGGGAACTATAACGACGCGCTTGTTTTTATTTTTATTAACTTATTTAATATCAAACGTCAAGTCTCAAAAATATTATTGTTGTTTTTTTAAAACTACTTGATGCAAGTCGGCTATTTTGTACAAAGTCTTTTGCAGTCAAGTAATTGGGAAGTAGTAGAACGATGTCCCTACATGAGTACTCACAATTATTATAACTGTCACCAGTGGCGTAGCAAGAAATATTTTCAGGGGGGGTTAAATAGTTGTAGGTCGAGTCCTGAACTCCAAACATTATCTTTCAAAATTGATATAATTTGTAGTTATGCTTTAATAGGAATAAAACTAGAAGAAGTCTTTTAGAGGAATTCAGTTTGTTCACTATTGACATACATGATAAAAGTCATAGTTCTATGTTCCTACGCTTTTTAGCAAATTTGTTGATTACTTCCTGAGCTCCTTGGTCATTATGTATCAATAGAGATGGCTCAAAAATTGAAACAGCGTGGACTCTGTTATTTTTTCCGATGCATTGAATATAAATACCTCTCTTCGTTCTCCAGACCACTTCAGCGTCTTCCAAGCGGAAGTCACTGCAATCTGGGAGGCTCTCGAATAGCTAAAGATAAATAATATGCCTCATAAGAATATATGTGTTCTATCGAGGCCCTCAAGGCTCTTAATTCTGTCGTCACAACATCTACAACTGGTCTGAATGGCCGCATGTCTGGGAATGCTATTAGCCACCTATAAACTGGCTGGGAAAAAAATCTGCTTAGCCCGAGCTATGGTCGCTAAGCTAAGATGGACCCTAGCAACAGTGTGTCGCACTCTTCCCATAATATGGCGGACTTTGGACGTAAAGCATTTTAAACCCCTTGTTCAGTTGAACAAAAGCGAGGTAAGCCATTTCGTAAAGGTGCTGACCTGTTATTGTCCGCACGTCGAAACATTGGGACTTCCCGATTATGCAGAAGTTATGGTAATGAATATACGGAAGAAACTGTCTCCCATCTTCTCTATACATGTCTCGCCCTTGCAAAGAAACGAGTGATTTTCCTTGGCTCGCCTTTCCTTATCGGATTGAGCTAGCTGCAAAATACTGGGGTTCCCGACCTTTGTCACCTTATCAAAGGGTCCAAATGGCTTGAAATGGCCTGAATTTTGTCTCAACACTAGAATGATAACACAATGGGCCCAATGGTGTGCCTAAGTGCAGCCATTTCAACTTAACCTAACCTATGAGCCACTTGCGATCCGCGTTCGAGGCACAATAAGTGATATTTCTACAACTGAATGTACCACCAAAATTACAAAATGATATTATAAATATTCAAGTTGAATTTTCTTCATACAAAATCGTTTCGGGGTGGGTTTGATCCCCAAAACCCCCCCCGTTCCTACGCCACTGACTGTCACAATTATTTTAACTATATAATCCGCTGTTATAAATCGTCTTAATAAAGACGTTTTTAAAAACTTATTATTTCACTTCTTCTTTCACTTTTTAATTAAAATTCACTCTTCCAAGTTGTTATAGCGAGTTTTTATAATCCTCGCCTAAATTCACTATTTTAAATCGTCTTAATAAAGACGTTTTTAAACACTTTATATTTCACTAATAAAATGAAACTTTTTTGCCAATATTTAGCTCAACACTGGAAGAATTGCAAAACTCCCGCGTTTTTAATGTACAATAAAAAGCCAAGTTTTAGAGTCGCAATGTGTACCAACTGGTACCAACAAGAATTTGCCCACGCATACATATAAACATATTAGAGTCCCAGTAGGAAAAAAATCGCTTCGAAAAGCCTTTTAAAGCGCTTTTTTGAAGCAGTAACGACGCGCTTGTTTTTATTTTTATTAACTTATTTAATATCAAACGTCAAGTCTCAAAAATATTATTGTTGTTTTTTTAAAACTACTTGATGCAAGTCGGCTATTTTGTACAAAGTCTTTTGCAGTCAAGTAATTGGGAAGTAGTAGGACGATGTCCCTACATGAGTACTCACAATTATTATAACTGTCACAATTATTTTAACTATATAATCCGCTGTTATAAATCGTCTTAATAAAGACGTTTTTAAAAACTTATTATTTCACTTCTTCTTTCACTTTTTAATTAAAATTCACTCTTCCAAGTTGTTATAGCGAGTTTTTATAATCCTCGCCTAAATTCACTATTTTAAATCGTCTTAATAAAGACGTTTTTAAACACTTTATATTTCACTAATAAAATGAAACTTTTTTGCCAATATTTAGCTCAACACTGGAAGAATTGCAAAACTCCCGCGTTTTTAATGTACAATAAAAAGCCAAGTTTTAGAGTCGCAATGTGTACCAACTGGTACCAACAAGAATTTGCCCACGCATACATATAAACATATTAGAGTCCCAGTAGGAAAAAAATCGCTTCGAAAAGCCTTTTAAAGCGCTTTTTTGAAGCAGTAAAGTGCTTACGCTCCGTAAGAAGCTTCATGTTATTTTAACATTGCATGTCCGCAGAGCTCAGCGCTTTTATTATGCCGCGTATAAGCGCTTTTAAAGTGATTTAAAAAATTCGGTTTAAAGCGCTTTTAAGCTGTACATGGAAAAGCGCATTTAAAAATGCAATTAAAAGACTATTTAATTTTGTCTCTTTTTTATTTTTTCTATTTATATAAAATAAAATTCAACTAAAATTCGATTTATAATGTAAAAACATAACAAAAAATTCCTATTTACATAAACAAAGTAAATTCAGTTAGGTTTAATGGCAAAAAATTGAAAAAGTTAGTTTAATTATACATTACGTACATAAAATCAATTTTGACTTTTGCTGTCAAACTTTTTTCGATATATTTTATTTTTGATTAACCGGAATCCTTTGTTAAAACTTTGAACAAAATCTTCGTATCCAAAGTCGTCTTTTTTTAGTGCTTCTGTTGAAAATAAAAAGCATGTTAGTTGTTCTTTTATTAAAGAAATATAAAACATACCATATATAAAAGTATTAAATAATTTAATATTTTTTAAGCTAATTTTATTTTGTTTTCCCTCCCAATTAATTTGCATAATAAATTCCTCCGTAAAAAATAAATCTACGCATTTATGCAAAGGAGTTGTACCAACTAATGTTTTTATGTAGGTAATCTATGATGTAAAAATTAATTAAAGATTGCTGTTACTAAATCAATAACCAAATATACTAATTCATTCTCCTCATAATTGCTTACAACAGAATCGATGGCATCGAGTTCCTCCTTGCTGCCAATTGGAAATATTTTTAAATCTTTTTCTACAGGGAAAGCTTTTTCACTTAGCTTTTGCAAGAAAACTGTTTGCTTTGCTAAGGTTTCCCGTATACTATCAAAATTTTGTTGGATCTTGGAGAAATTTTCTTTTAATATTTTATTCTCCTGTTCTATAAAGCAAAAAGAAATGTCAAGTAAAAAACATTTTATTTAATTTTTAGTATTTACCCAGGTAATCGGATTTTTTTTGTAATTCCACAACTCCTGATTCCTTGACCTTACCGCAGTTATGTTCACCAAGTGTTGCGTTGCAACGATAAACTGACACCGCATCGAAACGTGGTCGCTTTATCCTATTTTCTTTAGATTCCATTTTTCTGTAATGCAAATATAATCAAACAAAGTTTTGATTGGCTTCGGAAAAAATTTACATTAGTAAGTACAATGGTGAAGTATTGGAATAAAGACTGCACCGGTTTTGTATGGCAATGCAACAACTTTGCATAAAACTTCAGTCAGTTTAAACTTTTCTTCTTTATCATTCAGTTTTGATACAAATGCTATTCCAAGAGAATCCGAAGATTTTAAAGGCTCAGAAAAAAAATCTTCTATGGGGCCTATTGTGGATATCGTCAATTTGACGACTTTGAGTCGATGTTAAAATTTCTTTCTGCGAAAGTCGTTTTTTGTCGAAATTAGTCGATGAAAGCATTATCATGAGTCGATTACATAATTGTCAAGTCGACGCCAAAAATGTAATCGACTCATATTTATGTTTTAATCGATAAAAATCGACTTTCTCAGTATGAAATTTTAATGTCGACTCAAAGTCGTTAAATCGATTCGTTCCACAATAGGGCTCTGTATGCAAGAATCGCACTCCTACCAAAAAATCTTCACCATCAGAATCTCTTACAAATCCAATTACTTTAATGGGAAGCAGTGGTCTTAGGTAGCAGCAATTATCCGGTTCACGAGAGTTCAACACAAATTGATCAAAATAAAAACTTTTATATAGTTGTAAACTATCTATCTTTGATTTTTTTGTGGATAAACTGCTTGGTCCAAATTTAGAAGAACATTCTGCACTTAATTTAGCTCTATCCAAAATTCTATTATTAATTTGTTCCAAGATTTTGTGAGGTTTGCGGACATCTCTTTTTATTTGCTGTAGAAAATTTTCAAATTTATAAGCAGAGAAATTGTCAACATTACCCAATTGTTGGACGCATTCAGATATATGTAACAAATTGTGCACATTATAACTAATTTTGTTTTCTCCATATAAGTATTTAAAATTTGTTACAAAAGTTTCTAGCATTTCTTGAACACAATGTAAATTCTTAGTACAATTTTTTGGACAGGAAACCAAACGATATGCGCTGTGCAATAATAAAAAATGAATGTACAAATCATCGTCAAGCACATCTTTAAATAATACTATTCCTGTATATAAAATTAATTGCCGCAATTCAGCAGCCTTCCATCTAGCTATATCGTCCAAACTCCTTGGCTTTCTGTTAAATTCTTTCGGAATGTGGCTTTTGTATGAACATAACTTTATTGTTAGAAGCTCTTTATCATTGACATTTTATTTTGATTTTAAATGTTCCCCTTTCCATATATATGTAAAAAAAATTTTCCCAACACCTAAATCTATTAAGTGCATTACATCAAGAGGAAAATCAGAAATCATTTTGACGTCTATTTTTTCTAGAGGAGAAGGAGTTCGCCAAAAAGTCTTTACATGGTGAAGTAGATCCTTCCTACTATTAAAATCGTCATCTGTTCTTAGTTCTGCCACGGATGTTTCATATGTCAATCTCCTAGTTTTCATTTTTGCTTTCTGATAACACTTAGAGCATCCATTGATTGACGTGTCCAACTGTTCCCGTTATTAACGGCCCTTGCAGGAGCGTCACATATATTTTTTTTTATTTTTAACTCGATTGGCCTTCCTTTAATAAATAATCCATAATGCTTTAGATGGATTCTTCAAGGAAGGTGCAAATACTTTCTGGCTTATGTGAATCGACGTAAGCACCAATCAGAAAAGGTTTTATTTCAACAGATTCGGAAATTGATCCTAATATTGGCCACAATTGCTCTGACGAACTCTTAAATAAAGGCAAGCCATCAATCCCAATGTCAATTTCTTACACATTCTTTGTATTTGGAAGTGACAAATTAAGAATGTTCAATGATTTTTCCAAACCAAAATGAAAGTATCTTCCAGGATTCACGGGTAATATTGTAATTGGATTTGGTTTTATTTCCAATAAAGTTTTTGATGAAGCTGGAAGATCTAATCCGCGATTTCTTAAAATTTGCAAAATATCATCACAGGCCGCTCTAGTTATTCTATGCCGTATACTCCAATTTCGCACTTCTTCGGAAAGGGTGTGATTTTCTTGAACGTTTGGAGTTTCTGACTCAAAACTGCGCACATCGTTATATTGAGCATCATTTGCGTCACTGGAAGTTTCTCGAAGAATTTCTTCCGAAACAGTTTCATGTTCACTGGCACTTTCTGCCGCATTAATTTCTCTTGCCCCTAGGCGTCTTATGTGCCTCTTGCTTACGCCACAAATTTTTTTACTCATTCTGAACTAACACCTATTATTATATTTTTTGCGTCAATGTAAACAGGAAGAAATAAGAATTTGTTATAAAAATGGAAACTCACCTTGCACTGAACACCCAAATTTTTAAAAATAAGTCAAGGCACTTTTTCACTTTTCACTATAAAGGCGCGTTTCCAATACAGCTTTCAGCGCAACGTCAGCGTAGCCCTGTTTCAAATAGCAGCTTCAAATTGGTCGGAGCAAGTCAGCTTTTTCGACATATTCCCAAACTTTGTTTTTCTTTTCGGTGTTTCGGAAGTCCATGGATGTAACATTCCACAAGAGCTCTTCACCGTGCACGCGCTCAATAAAATTAAAAATATTTTTCACTACTTAAACAAGCCATGATTTATTTTTGTGATATTTTCCAATAAGCAGTTTGACAGTTTAACAACAATTCGAAAATGCACAATACAGCTTTTTCGAAAATACAAGTTTCAGTAATAAATAATAGCTGAAACTAGTTGGGATGTGGGTTTGACCCCTTCGGTCCACACGATTAACTTCCCAGTATAATGAACGAAGATGGAATAAACTAACTTCTTACAAAATAGTTATACGTTTAGCACTAGTGGAAAATTGGCTAGTATCAGAACTGATGACAAAGCAATCCCGAGAGAAGCTAGTTCATATAACCATAATAGTAGTAAATCCACAAGCTTCTTCTAGAGAATTTGTTTTTCCTGAACGTTAGCAAACAAACATTTCCTCCGTATTTCGTTCGCTGCACTAAAGCGGGTGTTCAAATTCGTATTTATTGAGCGTGCTGAAGCGCCGTTGACGAGCTGAGAAGCGAATGACTTCATTTGGAAATTCCAAAGCTTTCCGGAGATATTAGCAAAACTGTAACTGTTAAGTACTTGTCAGACTTGACCAAAAAGAACAAATTTTACGGTAACTACTGGAAATCCCGGGATGAACCGCAATTTCCTGAAACTGTATCACGCGTAGAAAACAATTCCCCGTCAAAAAGTGCTAATCCAAGGTTTGAAAATTCTCGCTGTTTGTAAAGGGTAACGAAATTTTTGCACGATTTTGAAAGGTTGTCGGATTTTGACAAGTGATGTTTTGTTCGAAGGCTATCTCTGTGCAGAGCCCAAAAAAGATCACTTCGTTTAGAACGGGTCTCAATCTCATTCCATCGAGTTTATTAGATATGTATTAGCAAAACTTGTCTTTCTGACAATTAGCCGAAGTTTTTCTATTTAAACAAAAAAGTCCCGACCGAATATTATGAAATTTTTCTCAGAGCATTTCTTCATTAATATTATTTTTTCGGCACCTCAATGAAGTCGATATAGTTTTTAGTTCGTGCGGTATCGTGCAGGTGCAAAAATCATAAACGTCGTTTGGACAAAAACAAAAACGGTTAGACCGAATTTTATGAAAATCTTTTCAGATCATATTTTGGTTAATACGGCACGTCAACTAAGTCGATATCTTTTATAGTTCGCGCACTATCATGTAGGTACATAATTCACTTATGTCATTTAAACCAAAAAACCCCTCTACCAAATATTATAAAAATCTTTTCAGATTATATTGTCTCTAATACGCTTCGAACGGCACCTCAAGTAAGTCAATATCTTTCGTGGTTCGGGCGATATCGTGCAGGTACAAAAATCACTTACGCCGCTTAAACAAAAAAACGGCTCGACCGATTTTTATGAAAATCTTTTCAGATCATATTTCGGTTAATACGCTTCGAACGACACCTCAACGAAGTCGATATCAGTTTTGGTTCGCGCGGTATCGTGCAGGAAAAAATGACCACATCCGTACGCACATACACACACACACACACATACTTCCTCCCAATTTTTTGCTTAAAATGCTCCTGGGACCTTGAAAGATGAAAATACGTTGAAATTTTCGATTTCGATTTTCGGACCGATTACAATAACTTCCTATACTGGGAAGTTAATAATAATAACTTTTCCAATATTAAATTTTCTTTTACCAAATTATGTAATACAGAATTGAATAAAATCCGTTTAATTAGTTTTTTTGCCAATTTCTTCATTCAACAAGAACATTGCGCCTTTGCACCATCTTGTGTCAAATAGGTTCAGCTAAAATTTCGAAAGCTTTCGCAGTTGCTAACGTGAAAGTAGAACTAGAACCAACTTTTTCGCTAGCGTCCAGCGGCAATGTGAAATTTTGAAAGAGAAAAAAAATACGATGCTGTCATGTGAAACGTAGAGATACCAAATAACGTGAAGCTCCACGCTGTATTGGAAACGCGCCTTTATGCTCCGTTAATATCGACAACAAAGACAAGACTGAGCACGCGTTTACCAGAACTTTCAGTCCCTTTTAGAAGCGAAGCAGCAGAATAATTAAAGAGAAAGAATGTTCCTATTGGCTGATGCTTATTACCTGCTCCCCAAAAAACGTACAGTACTTGGCGTGTTGGAGATAAGCTTCGTTACTCAAGATGCAATCGTATAGATTTACATCTATCTGCTGAGATTGTGGTTTAATACCGTTGTTGTAGGAAGCAGAAGGAACTGCTCTTACTGCTTTATATTTGCTTCGCAGCAAAGCACTTGTCCTTTTTCCTACTGGGGTCGGCTACATGTGCTCTGTTCCAATTCGACTTCCATTTGAATGTAAACATTCCAATAGCGGAAGCAAGCAACATGTTCTGTTTCATTCATACTCTTGTGTTTTTTGTATAAAATGTATATCTTTCGCGCATTTGTTAATATTTTTTTGGACTTTCTGAATAATGGTAGTTCTAATCTCTTCTTTAATATGTTCAACTCTTTTACTTGTCCTTGAGCTCCACCTAATCACTCTTGTTATTATTGCTCGCTGCCGGTAAGGCGTTTGTGATATATCTTTTTTGTTGCTTCCAAGGAAGTACAATTTCTTACAGCTTCTAAACATATTTCCCGCGAGATCCTTGGAAGAGGAAGATATTGCTTTAATCTTTTTGTTCTAATCTTTTAGAAACATATTTTTTTACACAATTTAATTTTAAATTGTATTAACTAAATATAACCTGTACAGAAATTATTCTTTCATTCGCATACAGAATAAAAGATTTTATTAATATTAAAGTAAAAATTTATTGAACAAAACACACTTATAAAATTTCCATCTAAGCAAAAACCCTTAAAAAACAGTCTCAATAATAAAAAATTAAAACATTTATATAAATGTAATAACAGTAAAGCAAACAATTTCAATTTTAAACTAGTGCATTTACTTATTTTATTTATTATTATTTTATTTTATTTATGTAAAAAAAAGTGAAATATGTATATTTATATTTTTATTGATTTAAAATATTCACTTCACAAACGTAACCCTTCACTTCGATACTTTTCATCAAACTGAAAAGTTGAAAGAAACTGAAAAGAGCTCAAAAAGAACAAATGCTTCGCAAAACAGTTAAAAAGAGAAATTTTTCCTTCTAAAATACTTCCGCGGAACACCATACGGAAGAAATACTGTGCCTTTTAGGCCAGTCGCGCACGGGCGATTTTTTTCACGCAATTTTTAATCGCCCAAAATGAATCGCACTTAAGTAAATCAGTGTGAGCGCACGACCGATTATAAATTTGCGACGATTAAAAAATTACGCCCAGACCTATTTTGCAGGCGATGCAATTATCGCCTTGGAAAATGGAATATACGTGTTTAAAGGAAACTGCGCGCACACACGATTAGTAGTCGCCTGTCAGCGTTTCGGTTGAGTTGTGTACGGCAATAATAATGACATTTAATACTATACGGAATTATTTATTTCGGAGATAGAAAAACGGCCGGGGTTGTACAATGTTAAAATACCGGAATATGCAAACAAAATTGCTAAGAGAGAGTTAGGGGCAGAAGTATGTGAAAATTTTATAAAAGATTGGCATGACTTACAAGAAAAAGAAAAAGACATAAGAGGTAAGAGAAATTTTATTTAAAAAAACAGTTATTCAATACTTTGATGTCCCAAATATTAAATTTTGTCATATTGCCATGGAACTGATCCTTGAGGAGATGTGAAATAGTTTGTCAAATATTTTCTGCATGTGACGCACAGTGGGGCCAGAGCGGAAAAAATTCGATTTTCGAGAGAGCTGATTTCGATTATCTAGTTAGTGATTCTCACACTATATAAGCTACAGGATCTAGGAACAGCATTATTTTTTTGCTGATGCAAAGGGTATTCCCATTTATCTAGGCGCACTTTCAGAATAATGGAAATTTGACCAAAGTACATACTACTCTAAATGAGTGATATATAATTGTAAAGGAGGGAGAAAAAAATTATTGACTTGAACTATTGAATTTTTTTCCCTGCTCTACGATGGCCAACTAAGCCACACATCAGTCAAACTGGGCAAAAAAAAATAAAAAAAATTAGAGTGCTTTACAACGTTATAAGTTACGAATTTGAAATGAGGATTGAGAACCGCTGTGATTACAAAAAAGCTCCGGCTTCCTCCGTGGTAAATCGGGACCGGGCGAGGTTAAAAAAAAATTCAGTGACTGGATGGAAAATGAATATGTTTTTAACATACGAGACCAGAAATCCATAGGATGTGTTGGGAGACCAAGTAAAGACTTTGATGCTTGTGGTGAAAGAAGCAAGAGGAATAAAATACGCAGCCTTCAAGCATCGTACCCACAAAGCTTGATTAACGCAGCTGTGACACATGAAGACCACGATAAACCAGAAGCTTTGTCAGCCGATCAGGCATTAGCTATATTTCTCCAGGCCAACCTTACAAAAGATCAGTACGAGGTGATTCGACAAGCGCTAAAGGACCTGGGGAGCCATGTACTTCCAAGTTATAAAAAAATAATCCTCGCAAAGAAGCAGTGCTACCCTGAAAATGTGTCAATTAATGAAACATCCGCAATGGTCCCTTTGCAGAATATGCTTGACCATACTGCCAAACGAATTCTGGAAACAAAACCTCCAGAAGAACTAGAAAAAATAAATAATCATGAATTAATATTGACGACGAAATGGCGATTCAACGGTGCCTCAGGCCAAAGTGAATTTGCCCAAAAATATTCGATAGACAATAACGAAATAAGTGACTCGAATTTATTCATGACGTCAATAGTTCCTCTGAAGCTCACAATCCCAATTGATGTTGATCAAAATGTGATTTGGGAAAATAACCGACCTTCCTCAACAAGACATTGCAGGCCCTTAAGATATAGTTTCCAGAAAGAGACACTTGATTTAGCGCGAGCTGAAAAAAAAACGTGTTGAAGAAGAAATAGAGAAGTTGGAAGCTACCGAAGTGGTTATCGGCATTCATCCGTATTCGACATATTCTGGTGATGACAATGTTGGACGGCAAGGTAGCACAAGCCATCACAAATACGAAGTATGCAAGTGCCTGCTACATATGCGGTGCTCTACCATCCGAAATGAACGACTTGGCAAAAATCCAACAAAAACCTCTTAATGTAAATGCTCTCGAATTTGGTATCTCTCCATTACATGCCAGAATCAAGTGTATGGAATACATTCTTCACATTGCCTACAACAAAAATTTTGAAAAATGGAGGACTACAAAAGACACGCGAGTCATGCACGAAAACGAAAAGAAACGTATTCAACAAGAGTTTCTTGAGAAAGTCGGCATCAAAGTAGACTTCGTTAAGCAGGGTTACGGATCTTCTAATAATGGCAACACTGCCAGACGTTTTTTCAATGATTGCAAGGTCACAAGTGCAATAACGGAAGTCGACGAAACTCTAATCCACCGGCTCGCTACCATACTGGAAGTCATAAATAGCAATGCAATGATCGACTCAGAAAAATTCGGGCTCTTCTCAAAAGAAACAGCAGAGATTGCCATTAAGAAATATCCATGGTACTACATGCCATCCACGGTACATAAGATTTTGTTGCATGGTGCTGAAATAGTGCAGAAGTCGATTCTCCCAGTCGGAATGTTGTCGGAAGAAGCACAAGAAAGTAGAAATAAAGACTACAAGACTTTCAGGGTCAGAAACTCGCGGAAAATGTCCCGTTTATCTACCAACGAAGACGTGTTCCACAAGCTACTGGAGACTTCGGATCCTTTTATCACGAAAATGAGACCCGAACCAAAAAAAAGCACCTGGAAATCAGTGATTCAGCTAAGGAACTGTTAATCTAATTTCCTTGAATGTGAAATCTTAAGTATCTTTTCAATTTGAACAACCTTTGACTTTGAATCCCTAGTTTTATTATTTACTAAATTCTCCAGTCTTTTAAGCTTTCTTGAATTTTTAATTGTAAGCATTATTTAATTTAAATATACAAATATCAAAATACTTGTTGCAATTTGCTTTGATGAGTATAACCTACTCCGAAAATTTCAGAAATTTTTATCTCGGCTTTCATTTCCCCATTAGTTCTTTAATTTTCTTCAAAATGTTGAACTTGATGTACTTTTTTGTGCTGAGTCGAATGAGACCGGCCCCAGGTTTCTATGTTAATCCGTTCTCGAGATATTAAATTTTTTCCGCTTTTTGGCCATTCGGCCCCACTGTGTGACGCCATCATTGTTACCTCTTGTTCCAACGGCCGTAATATTTGTAAAAAGCTCGTTATCGTGCTCATATAGAGTATCTTTGAAACGAACTCCATCGTGTTGTCGGACATAATTATGAAGAATGCTACATGATTTTACAATAGTATCAGAAAACTCAAGTTTTGTGTCAATTGCTCTGTGAAATATTCTCCATTTATTTGTAGATATCCCAAAAGTGCATTCCACCATCCTACGGGCTCGAGACAACCTGTAGTTGAAAACACGTTGTGGAACAGTTAATTTTTTGTTAGGATAAGGTCGCATTATATGCTTTGAACACGCGAAAGCTTTATCTCCAACAAGTACATAGTTTGTTGGTATTCCAGTATGATCATTTGGAAGAAGTCTTGGTTCCGGTATGTTTAATTTCCCTTGTTCGAGTAGTTTCCCAAAAGCCGACAGCTTAAATATATTAGAATCGCTTTAAGCACCATAAGATACCACTTCAATTGAAATAAAATTGTAGTTAGAATCTGCCACGGCAAGTAACACAGTTGAAAAATAATTCTTGTAATTGAAAAATTCAGATCCAGTAAAATCAGGTTTTCGTATTCTGATATGTTTGCCGTCTATGGCTCCGATACAATTTGGAAACTGTGTTCGCTCATAAAATTCTTTGGCTTTTTCAAGCCAAGCATCACGATCCAGTGGAGGCATATAGATGGGTGATAAGCAATCCCAAATTTGTTGAAATGTATGTTGAACAATTTCTCGTATCGTTGTGTGCCCCAGATGAAACTCATAATGTAAAGACATGAAACTGTTTCCTGACCCCAAATATCTAAAAAAAATTATTTTTATATTAAGCTATGCATAGATATAAGAACAATCTTTAGAAGGGAGTACAATCTACAAAAATCTGCCCGGTCAGGTTGTGGTGCTTCAAAGAAACGGAAATATACTTATTTATTTCGATCAACTTCTTTTCCTCCGTGATTCTATTGAAGGAAGAGAAACATCAAGTAATCTCTCTTTACAAAGAGAATCACAGCACGATAGTGATTCAGGTGAAACGGCGGAGCCAATTGTAAAACCACCAGTTTCTTCAACGCCAAGTGTTTCTTCGAGCAAAGTAACACCTCGTGAAAAGCCATCTGCATCTTCTTATGAGGAGTCTTTATTGAATTTACTGCGAGAAAAGAAACGCGAAGAGGAGGAAATTGATGAGGATAAATATTTTCTGCTATCATTGCTTCCAGCTTTTCGCAAATTTTCGGATGAACAAAAATTTGTTGCTCGTTCAGAAATGATAAGGATAATGCGAAGAATACAATTATCGGGAACATTGAACATGGAAAATCAACGGGCCACTCCTATTACTCATGCTGCTTCAACCTCTCATACTAATTTAACTAATTCTGTTGACAATTTTAATATAGAATATATCGACACACAAAATATTATGTCACCACAGGCTCCATCAGCAACATTAGCCTCATGGGATGATGACACCTCCGATTTATCTTCACTTCTTACATTGAATTAAAGTGAACATACATATGTTTAAAAAAAAATGAATGCATAAAATAAAATTATTCCACTTATAGCTGTTAATTTAATTCTTACCTTAGTGTTACAGCCAATCTTTCCTCTGGTGACACCGCATTACGCATTGAAGTATTTTGATGTTTAATTCGATCTCCTACCAAAACCAATAATCTATGAAAACTAACATAACTCATTCTAAAGTAATTAAAAAACTTTCGAGGGGAATTTCTTAAGAGAGTAAACTTTTTACAAAATGTATTATTTAAAAGCCGTTCATTAACATATGGATGCACCCACAATCTTTGGCGGGTTTTCCTTCGTTTTCTTAAAATTAGAGCAGCAACACAAACCATTTCATATAAATTCATCTTCACAAATGCTGCACATATTGGCGATTTTTCATCGCCCGTGCGCGAATACAATTATTATCGGGAAATTTTAAAACGTGAGTAGGTAATGCGTCGGTTGAGCCTGGGAACCAGGTCAAGGTCACAGCCCAAGGCCATCAATCAACCACCTGTTGTTGGCCATGGATCTAGGTCACGGGGTCTACGACCGTGGGACTGGTTTGCTTGGGCGGGACCTGGGTCAGGGTCGGTCGGTGGCTAGGGACTCGGTGGGGTCGGGCTCGGCTAGGGACTCGGTGGGGCCGGGCTCGGCGCTGTGGCGGAAGCTATCGCCAGAGCCGCGACGGAACCTGTTATTGATCGATTTTGTAAGTGCCCTGGCCTCTGCAGAGCACCGGTCTTACACTCTGTACGTACAATAAGTATATACCCTCCCTGTCAATTTTTGTATATTTTTTGTTACTCTCTCTTACCCTGTATTAAATTAATAAATAAAGTCATTCAATCACCCATCGCTTGGGAATCGAACTAGCGCCACGCAAATCGCGAACAGAAAAACCAACGCCTTAGCCAACTTGACCAAGACGACAGTTGGATGGAGTTGGATTATTTCTGTACATATGCAGTTGTGAAATTCTATTTTTAGATCTTGCGGCCCAGTGAGCCGATGAAAATAACGTGGACACGATCGTGATCACAACTGCAAGAGCCCGCGAATATGAAAAAGAAAGACCAAGCGAAACAAAAACAAAAACTGCAGCAGCAGCTTGAGACACTGTGGATACTTTCGATGCCGATGATTCTCGGCGAGTATTGCATGGTGTTGTTGTTGTTACTATCTGAAATTATGAAACCGAGTGAATGAATGAACTTGATACATTCATAAATATCGGGACGGGTAAAAAATACACTTTTTGCTAGCTGAGATTCAGCGCGGGGTAAGATTAAATGCAAAACAAAGTGTGAAAGAGAGAAGAATTGCACATGATACGTTTTTCATTTAAATGCGGGAAAATTAAATGGAATTTGTAATATCAGATTTTTATTAATCATTAAATTAATTATTCATTATTGTGCCTTGGATCTTACACTCTGTACAACAAGTCTATACCCGTCAATGCTTTTTTTCTTACTCTAAAAGATGTGTACTTAATAAATAATAATAAATAAAGTTATTCCACAAAAAATCCCACATTGCTTGGGAATCGAACCAGCGCCACGGAAATCGCGAACAGAAAAACCAACGCCTTAGCCAACTTGACCAAGACGACAGTTGGATGGAGTTGGATTATTTCTGTACATATGCAGTTGTGAAATTCTATTTTTAGATCTTGCGGCCCAGTGCGCCGATGAAAATAACGTGGACATGATCGTGATCACAACTGCAAGAGCCCGCGAATATGAAAAAGAAAGACCAAGCGAAACAAAAACAAAAACTGCAGCAGCAGCTTGAGCGGCAAAAACAGCGGTTGCGCTGCAGTGCAACTATTGCATGGTTGTTGTTTTTGTTATAACCTGAACAGACAGATACTGTGGATGATGAAGGTAAACAAATGCAAGACCCGTGGATTTATCACATAACTACCTTGCAAAACATTTTATCAACTAGTCTTTAATATTTTAAATTATTAAAACTATGTTAAATTAATAAAATTAATGTTTTATATGATGATGAACCTCGATCTCAACTTGTAATGTTTGCAGGGTACATGACAGGTGACTGTGGATACTTTCGATGCCGATGATTCTCGGCGAGTATTGCATGGTGGTTGTTGTTGTTACTATCTGAAATTATGAAACCGAGTGAATGAATAAACTTGATACATTCAGAAATATCGGGACGGGTAAAAAATACACCTTTTTTTGTTAGCTGAGATTTAGCGCGGGGTAAGATTAAATGCAAAACAAAGTGTGAAAGAGAGAAGAATTGCACATGATACGTTTTTCATTTAAATGCGGGAAAATTAAATTGATTTTGTAATATCAGATTTTTATTAATCATTAAATTAATTATTCATTATTGTGCCTTCGAGCTCCTATATAAACAGAGAAACAAAAGCAATATGCAACGTGCGTGCTTGGCTCAGCTTAGAAAACATTGTTGAAAAATGGCTAAATTTAGCATCATTAGAGATATAATAACCCACAACAAACGTTTCAATGTGAGGGGTCGCAAAATTGAATTTAAAATCAATGACACGCCAAGGAATGTAGAACCTTTAACATGGTTTAAGAGCAGCATTGAAGACATTATTCAACATGTGATGACGGCGATCCAACCAAATGACTATGTTGGTATTACTTTTTGCGGTGGCGGCTTTAGGGAAAGAGGCCCTGGATGGATAAATTATAAGTTGGCATCTGATGTAAAAACTAGTGACATCTGGGAAATGGTTGCGAAAATCTTCCAGAGCAATTCAGAAGGAGCAAGCACTGACACATTTTGTTTGGAAGTAACATCAGTCCATTTGCCTCAAGGCAGCGAGTAGCATATATAAAGCTTCAAAATAAATAAATTTAAATAGTTTGATATTTTCCTTTGAGTAGTTAAAGTTATGAGTTCCGATAGAGTTGTTTTAGATGTACAATTTGTCAGTGGAATTAACGGACAGCTATTTGCTAAGGAGCTGTCCGTCTTGCATCACGGGTCGCTTATACCAAGTTTATACTATTTTATGCCACCATACCCGTATAATGAACTACCGTCAAAAGCTCGTTGGCAAAATGTTTTCAACTTTAGAAAAATAAATGGATTAAGATGGAACGGCGGCATTATTAATTACAACGAATTACCCAAGATACTGTCGAATTATTCAAATGCAACAATTTACGTGAAAGGACTAGAAAAGGAGAAATTTATTCAGAAATACCTTCCGGAAGCGAAAATAAACCAATTGGAAATACCAAAATTAGCCAACTTGGAAAATTTTGGAGCTTTCTGCACTATACATGGAAAATCACCTAGTCTAAGATGTGCCGTACAAAATTGTTTTAATATTTATTTGTACATGCTAGTGAATAAATGTTTTAAATAAAAGAATTTTTTAGTTGTATTTTATTTATTTATTTGCAGTCAAAATTTATCGTATCAAAAACAAGATTTGCAATACAATACAAAGGTATTTCATAAAAAAGTCGAGAATAATTTAAGTGTACATAAGATGTTCGACTTGGAATAAAAAAATCTTCACATGCTAATGTTAATACACTTTTTTCTTTACATTTTTCAATGTACTTCTTATAATATTCTTTCACGCTCTCTGAAGCATTGTTATTGTGGTACATAACGATGTTTAAAAATTTCAGCATTTCAAATAATTTACAAAGTTCCGCTTGCCTTAGAGTGATGCTGCCACTGCCAATGGGGATTTTGTACTTCTTCGTCTGATTTGCTGAAGATGAATTTTCCATTTTCGTTTTTAAAGCGCCAAGATAGTTGTAAATAGATGTCCATTCGGGATAGGATGCTGATATTGGGATGAGTCCATGACGCTGAAATACTATTTTCGCTTCGAACGATGTTGGGTCAAAGCCGAGTACAATCTTCCGGTTATGGCAGTCGTCCAAATGGTACGTGTAATTTAATAAGAGATTTTCACCGACAACTTCTGCTTCGCATTTGGACAGCTTCTTTTTTCCTTTAGCACCAGTGGTCCTCTGTCTTTTACGTAATGGCTCCATGTTACTCAAATTAAACTTTAACATTAAATATTAACAGCTTTTGTTCAGTGTTTTTATAGTGCTGATCTCGGCTTTACATGATTGGTTACAAAAGTCTCCACCACTTTGTGTAAAATTCTTCAAGTATAAATTAACTATTTTATTATCATTTAAACTGAAATCGCTCGAAGAGAACTGTGTTAAAAAATTCTTTAGGCTCTTTCCTCTACACCGAGAATATAGAAATACACAACAATAATGTCCACATGTCGATGAAAATTGTCCCTGCAAACGTTTTTTATTATTTAAAAAAGTCTTTGAATTATTTAAAAGAAATCTTTGAAAAAACTTATTGGTGGGATATCTTCCAAATGAGTCAAAGTACTCTGCAGGACCTTGTTTCGGGAAATAAAATGCAACCCAGTGAGTTCCGTCTTTATGTGATGGATCCGTATTAGCTATGACGCATGCGGGTTTTTTTATTTTTTGTGGTAGATGGTTGCAGGGGAAGACTCCTCTAAAAAACTTGTTTGTTACGCGATTATTTGTCAATGCAGTTGCAAGTTCGATCGTGTTCATTCTTGTTCACTGGTAAATGCTGCTTCTAAGTCAATGACCTTGGTGAGAGATGTAACATAGTTATTTATAAACTCTTTAGTTGATGTACCACGAACAAAGATTGTCTTAAATTTCGCTAGAGTTTTTATAAGGTCTTCATCCATGCGTTTTAGTTCAAGATTACCAAATTTACTTGATTGTTGTTCACTGCATTCCAAACTAGATGTTGGATATTTAAAAATTATTTCCTTTGTAAACGTTTTATTTTGTACAGTAAATCCAGCTAAAGAGACTTTTTTAAAGAAGGTAAATTCACCTCCACAAAAGTATTCCGCATTAATTAAACAACTCATTGTTACTATAGTAAAGCAATTTGTCAACTAACAGTTTGTTGCAAGTAGCCGCCTTATATAGATTTAAAAGTTGGTGTAAACATTTCGATCCTTGTCAATTTCAATGCTTCCATCGTACTCAGCATATACAATGCATGTCACACTATTTTTTAACGCATCTCTAAATTTTCCTTCAACTCGTACCGTCCCTTGATTTAGTAAATTGCCGCAAGTCGCGTTATATGAATTATCTGTTGTTAAATCGAAAGCGAGAAGAAAACACCCCTTGTCAAATAATGTCTTGGATATTTGATGACCTTTATCGAAGTAATGAATACCTGTTCCTCTGAATAACGTATTGTATCCGCGTGTACTAATCGGATTTTCCTTTGAGTAGTCAAATTCGAGAGGTTGGTTTGGTATCTGTACGCCATTCACGGATAAATTGAATCTGGTAATGTTGTTATGTTTAAAGTTGAAAGGGTTCTTTGTTCTTCTGCCAGTGTAAGCATCATTGTCCACCATACCAAATATTATTAAGTTCGGTAACTGTCCGATGACGATATTATCCAGTGAAAGTGTGAATGTGCTTGCGGGAATAGTGTAGCTTTTAACTTCAACTCGCTTGTATGGGTATAAGGCATTTGAACGCTGTAGAACTGTCTCATGTGCTAATAAAATATTCGGGTTGACGGTTACGTGGTTCATGTACATTGTTGCATCTAAGATTTTTAATTGTGGTGAGTCGGTCCCGTCCTTGGATAGAATATAAAATTCTGGTTTTTCAAGTGATAAAACTACACGTAAATCGACACCGTTTAACAGCAACTTATCCTGATTAAGCAAATCAGTATGGATTTTCCCCATCAATTCAACTACATTACTTTTATTAAAAAGTTTCTGACGATCTAAATAGCCTTGATGTAATTCAGCGACGGGTTTATCGATATCTGCAATTTCCGTGTCATCTTTGTCAAGATACCAGCCGACCGACTCCAAATGGGTAGATGCGGCATCTCTACCATAATTTAACAAATTTTCAATATAAGCGCGATAATTGTAATTATGGTCAGTTTGAGCAATTGGTTTTCCATTCAAATATACGGTGCACTGGCGAAATATGGAGTGTAAAATGTTGTTTATTAGACCTGGAGCATCGCCATCATTCGGATAAAGTTCTTCTTTTCCATCTTTTATTTTAATTAATTGCAATTTTAAACGAAGATAGATGCTAGATAAATCACGGTATGTGTCTCCATGACCCAAAGTTACAAACTCTAGAACGGAGGAGTTGTCGAGTGAGGCTATTGGCTTATATGCTACTTCTTCTGTTTTCAAAATATTGCTTTGAACTGGTGGTGTGGAAAAAAGATCCAGCTCTGATTTCATGCATTCTTTGTACGACATTATTTATCAAATATGTCCAGTATACGTTTACGTATCTTTCGTTTTGTTTTCAAAACTCTTGCTTTTATTCCTTTTCTTTGATTTTTAGTTTTGCAATTTCCCGTGCGCTTAGGTGTTTTTCCACGTCTCTTGCGTTTAACAACTGGTTTTATATGCAAGGTTGTAAACGGATTGGGTCTTTTTATACCTGCACCGCTCATACCGTCAAACAGTTTATTTATACCTTTCTGCGCTAAATCTTGAACAGCAATTCGACCTTGTTCCTTTAAAATATCTTTAACTGACTTGTTGCTGATGTTTTTATCTTGTATTATAGCTTGTCCTGTTTTTACAGCCTGTTGTGCTAATGTTTTTAATCCTGATGTAGCTAGAGGTTTTAAGTGTCGAAATAATGCACTGAAGAAGCTACCGATTCCTCTTCCACGTTGATAAATAAGTGGACCACGATATAGTTCTCCAATATCTGACAGACCGCCGCCGCTTTGTATTAAATAATAATGTGTATAATAGGAATCCATCTCGTAATTCTATTTATACTATGCAAGAACAGCCTGTTGTGCAAATATTTATAGTTTTTATTGTCTCTTAAAATGAAGCATTACATATGTAGGAATATAATTTGTTTTAAAGTCTACTAACTCCCCTTGATGATCAGTTATTTTTATAGAAATACTTTCAATAAAAGTTTTTTCAATAGGACAGTATTCTACATGCTCAAATCTTAATATAGTACCACACTCTTGAATCGGTATTATTCGTAGATATCTTACTAGCTTGTCGCCTATAGCTCTAGGTTGTATAATATCAGTGTATATATGTATTATATTTTTCTCAAGGCAATCTTTTACAGTTTCCGGTGTACTTCTTGGTAATCGCAACATCAATTCTTTAATTGTTGTATCAAGAGAATTAATTTTTTCCATTATTGACATGTGCTCTTGGCGTAAGCCCGCAGTGTCAAATGACTCTTTTATTTCTGTCAACAAGGCATCAGGATTACGTTTGTTTTCAGGTGTTTGGAGAAATACATCTGTGATGAAGTTTGACAGATTATCTATGTTTGTATTAATAGGTACTGGTGTAGATAAAAATTCGCCCGAGCTTTGTTTTTCATATGGGACCTGCAAAATTTCACTGTTTTTAGTTATTTTCCGTTGCTCGGGTGCCTTTGCTTTGAGTGAATCTTTCTTTAGTCTATTCAATATTTCAAAAATTGTATTTTTAATTTCAATAATTCGCTTATGTTTTTCTTCTTCGCTAAGTTGTTTATCGTCAAAGTGTAAATTAGCTAAAAGCAATGTCATGAGATCTTTAACATTCAAGTGTGAGGGTAGTGGTTTTTTTATTTTTATCGTAACACCCAACTCCTCTAAACGGAGTTCGAATACATCATGCTTCTTTTCACTACCTTTTTTCTCTTTATTTTCAGCTGTTTTTATGCTAGCCGTTGGATGTGTATAATTGTCTATTGTATTCTTCAAAACAGGATGTTTTCTATTCTTCCTAGGAACTTGACCAAATACATCATCAACAAAATCTTCAATTGATTCATAGTTCTTATATTTTAAAACAATGTTTCCACGTAACCGTCAACCCGAATATTTTATTAGCACATGAGACAGTTCTACAGCGTTCAAATGCCTTATACCCATACAAGCG